>LQNK01000192.1:58969-107499 GCA_001586405.1 Phoebis sennae | reverse complement strand
CTTCTAAGAGTAAACTATGTATTTTTTCGAGAGGTCACGTAAAACAAAATGTTAATTTATACATCAATAATGTTAGACTAGATAATATAAGTCGCATTAAGTATTTAGGGTTATGGCTAGACTCTAGTTTAAGTTGGTGTTATCATATTAATTTTCTATGTGAAAGATCTAAGAAATTTTTAAATATTTTTAATGTTTTGGCAGGATCAAGTTGGGGGGTTCATCCTTTACATTTGAGACACTTGTATGTTGCTTTAATTCGTAATAGGTTGGATTTTGCTAGTTTCCTTTATGATAATAGTGCAAAAACTAATATCATTAAATTAGATAGAATTCAAAATAGTTTTATGAGGATAATTGGAAGCTTTATTAAGAGTACACCGATCCATGTTATGCAATCAGAACTTTGCTTGCCGCCACTATTTATGAGAAGAAGATATCTGGCTTGTAAATTCCTTCTAATAGTGAGGTCTATTCAATGTAATGATTCTTTTAACAATATTGCTGAATTATCGCGAATTTGTATTCAAGCTGCCTACTGGAGGTTAAAAAAGAAACCTTTGCTTTCTCAGATCTTTCAAGATATGTGTAGTAGAGATATATTTGTTTCTCAAAAGCCTGAGATGTTCTTATTAAGTACATGGGTATCTTACATTGATATTAAATCAAATATTCATTTCAGTATTGATACTACGGGTCCAAAACGATCATTCAGTTCATTAATATTATTACGTAACGCTGTACTTACGATAAATAAAAAATACTCAAATTTCTATCAGATTTACACCGATGGATCCAAAGACACTTCAGGGGTAGGGGCGTCTTTTTTCGACCCACAAAAAAATATCTCTGCGGGATTTCATTTAAATCAGAATTTTTCAATAATGGGAGCAGAACTTTATGCTTTGTTTGAATCACTTTCTTATATAAAATCATGTGACGAAATATATTTTGTATTGCTCAGCGATTCAAAAAGTGCGTTACAGCATCTAGCTCGATGCACCTCGTGCGTGCGAGGACATTCGATAGCTTATTCAATTTTAGAAATTTATTTAGAGTTACGGGGTAAAGGGAAAGTTATAAAATTTCAATGGATTCCATCACATGTAAATCTGATGGGTAATGATCAAGCTGATCGAATGGCTAAATTAGGCATAGAACACGGAATTGACGTGAACTATCTGCCTTTCTACTCTGACTTCTTAAAAGACGTGAAAGCACTATGTCACCAAATATACAAAGAATATTTTAATGAGAGGTCTAAGCAGAAAGGCATATGGTATAGGACCATTAATTCGGAACCCCCTAGGATTCCGTGGTTTTATAATATCGATCTGAATAGACACTTTCTTGTAACCATCTTTCGTATGCGTTCCGGTCACATTCCAATGAATGCATTTAATTTTTTGATGAAATTATCCGATTCTCCTAACTGTGCCACTTGTAATGTTGTAGAGGACATCTACCACGTTCTTGTGGAATGTGACCGAATACAGCACGAGCGTAGGTCTTTGGAGGCCCATCTGTCAGTATCTTTAAGGGATACGGGTCTGATAAATCTTTTATTATCAGATCCGTATTCCAACCAAGCT
This sequence comes from Phoebis sennae, assembly GCA_001586405.1. Lineage (NCBI taxonomy): Eukaryota > Metazoa > Arthropoda > Insecta > Lepidoptera > Pieridae > Phoebis > Phoebis sennae. The sequence continues at coordinate 105,907 of LQNK01000192.1, read as the reverse complement.
TCAATGTTGTGTTCTCTTTATAACATTTACGTTAAGAAAAAAGCTAACAGTTTTTGATTATATTTAAGTTGATTTGTACACGGCTGGCATATTTGCTGTGCGAATAAGGCCTTTAATCAAAAAAAAAAAAAAAAAAAAAAAAAAAAAAACCGAAAAACATTACCCACATTCTGGCGCAGTTGGGTATCACAAACTCGCGATAAAATATAACTTTTCGATAAAAAATAGAACCGATTTCCTCACTCTAAAAAGTGGAAAATACCTTCTATTTTGTTTTTGTTAAAATCTATACAAAGTCGGTGCAAAATCTTGTTAAATTGAAATAGGTTAAAGCACAACATACATGCGGTAATATACCTAAAGAAAAATACCTCCTCTTTTTTTGAAAGTCGGTTAAAAATATTACTATAAATTTTAATGACTTTGAGAACAAAGAATTAATGAATACTTTAAGGATGAATTCAAAATGCAAGTAACAATCGATTATACGTAATTATAATAATTGAATTAAGCAAATATAATGTCACGCTAAGCATAGTATTTCAGAATTTCAAATTAAATTTAATGTTTGCGGTCACACGAACGCATTATTTTAATATTTCTGTTTCCCACGCATTTTCATAATATAATATTATAATCCTTATTAATATTTTAAATGCGAAAGTATTCTTTCTATGTGTCTGAAGTTACTTCAAGCCTCGAACTCTGACTTCTGTAACTATAAATTTTGTGATATAACCTATTCTACGAAAAAACATAATTCATATAATAGTTATAATAAGTTATCAATATTTAATGAAATAATTTACAACAATACAGCTAGATAACTAGGAAACAAATGTATATATAATATACAGTCTCACGGAATTAAGCTAAATAAATAAATAGAAAATTTGGTAGGTATAACTTTAGTTTTGATTTTGTATGTGGCACTATCTTTTAAATCTTTTCTTTCTTTCTTTTATCTTTTATTTGGCATACATGCATACAAAGAAAAATATAACTAAAACACTTTTTACTCTGCTGTAACATGATGCCAAAAACGGCTTGCCATCAGCACAAAAACTGCAACGCATCTGGCGCTGCAGCGCTGGTTTTCGGACAAGACGTTGAGTTTGTTTTTCTATTTATTTCGGCATTCACGGTCGTTAAGATTTAAAGTGATATATGATATGATACATATGTAGGTGTACAAAAATTTAATAAATGCAAACTCATTACTAAGTACGCCTTCATTCCATCAACATTAAATATATAGCTCACATATATAAGAATAATAATAGTACTGATATATATGACGTAATTAATTAAATATATATATTTTTCAAGTATGACGGCTGGACACGATCAGATATGGACAACTGCCGCTGATATGTCAAAAGATACAGCTTGAATCTTTGTTTGAAAGTTTGAATAGAATTTAGTGCTCGCATCGGCGGTGGTATATTATTCCAGCACTTCGTAGCCGCATATCTGAAAGTGCCTTTGAAAGCAGAAGTGTTGTACCACGGTAAACAAAGAGCTTTATTTTGTTTGTAACGTGTTACACCAGTTCCAAGATGCCATGTAAGTTTATCAGTGAGAAATTTTGGCTTCTGATTCTTTATAGCTCCGAAAAGAAGAGTACCCAAATGTAGTTCCCTTCTTAGAATCATCTTTAAAAAATCATTTTTATACAAAAAAGGTGTGACGTGAGTGCGAGGAGGAATGTCGAAACAAAAACGGGCACAGGCATTTTGCACCCTCTGTATTATACGCTCTGTCCGCGCGAATAAGCGAGGTCCATAAACTACATCACCATAGTTCAATTTCGACAGGACCAGACTATCGCATAATCTAATTCTTAAATCAGTATTCAAAAATTCCCGCACCCGATATAAAACCTTTAGCCTATACAAACAATTTTTCACCGTATCTCCCACATACTTTTCAAAGCGCAGGTCAGGATCCAATTCGAAACCCAGACTACGAGCTTCTAATACAAATTCTACATCTTCTCCGCAAACTGATATTTTTGGGTCCTGATTAGTAATTTCTGATACCTGCTTCATTGTTCCAGTAACTAAACACTTCGTTTTGGACGGGTTAAGCACGAGCGAAGGGTTTTCAGCCCATATAGCTATACGTTGAAGGTCTTCGTTAATTTTAGTTGCAGCAACTAGTGCCCTGGAGGGTTTAAAAGAGTAATATATTTGAAGATCATCCGCATACATATGAAATAAACAGTGTTTAATTACAGAAACTACGTCGGCACTATACAAAATAAATAATAATGGGCCAAGAATCGATCCTTGCGGTACTCCGCGCGTTAAAGGTTTTGCCTGCGAACGTACGATTATTCCGTTATCATTAGTTATTTCTACCAATTGAGAGCGCCCGCATAAATAACTTTTAAACCACTCTACTGAATTAGAGACAAAACCATAATAAAACATTTTAGCTAACAGAAGCCGAATGTTAATCGTATCAAACGCACGCGAGAAATCTAGCAGGGTCAAGATGGAACCCTCACCGTTATCACGAGCAACCAACATGTTGTCAACTATGTCTAGAAGTGCGGTTGCAGTACTGTGATGTTTTCGGAACCCAGATTGATGCAAAGGTAGCAAGTTATTCTGCTCCACATAATTGGTTAACTGGTATGATACGATCTTTTCTAGTATTTTAGATAAGCAGGGTAATACGCTTATTGGTCGAAGATCCTCACTCCACTAGTAGTATTGTTGATCGAAGAATTTATTATTATATAGAATATAATATATTATATAGAATTTATCTTTAAATATTCATTATGTTTCAAAAAATATATATTTAGTGAGAATTTATTTGAAAAATAAACATTTTTGAGTCATGAAATGGTATGAAAATTTTAGAAAAAAAAAGAGAATTTTAGAACTGAAAGAAGTCAACATTTTTTAATATAACCAACATTTTGTTATTATCCAAAGAACTTTTTTCATTAAAGAGAAAATAAAAGTAAAATTACACATTAATTACACAAACATTCCGAGAATTAATAAAAATTAGGATAATTCCAAAATATTTAATGGAAAGTAGGAAGTAGGATTCTTCAAATTGCTTAAAATCACTCAAAATATGTGAAAGTATACATATTAATTTATAGTTACGTTATAATTACATAAAAGATTAATTGCGATGTAAATTTTGACGTATGAATTAAAATAATACATCTTTGTTTATGCCCTGTTGCACATCCAGTTATAAACGCATAACCTATCACTTATTTTAGTAACTTCCGCCCGTGACTTGGTCTCTTTACCGTATCAAATCTTGAATAGATGAATAAACATATAATAATTTAATCATACTTTCATCAACTTTACAAAATAAAATATGTATGTGACGATAAAAGAGCTTTAAAAGAACGATTTGAAATAAGAATAAAATAAATTGATGTCATTTATTGCGTGCACACTGAAATTAAAATAAATTTTTAATAATTTTAAATATTACGCGCTAATCTCCAAAACTCGTGAATTTTATTATTATTTAATTCTTACACCTATTCCAGCTTATAGTAACCATGCATACATTATTGATCATGTTTTCATAATATCGATTGTTTAGAAAACTCAAACTAAAAGAATCTTATATTTTTAAGATTTATATTTTATGTCTGGTTTTCAGTTTTAATTAATCGGTTTCGAAAATTCACCATCAGATAGTCTTCATCAATTTGTTGTAATAAAATAAAGTTTACAAATAAGAAAAGTCACAATAGATTGTATCAAATACGTATTTTAATTTATTAATCGTATGTGATAAAAATGTTTGCTTGATATGACACTAGATGGCGCTGTGCAAAATATCCAATTAGCGTTAAATTATTAATTTAAACATTGTGGGAAGTGTCCCAGACATACCCTTGTCCAAAATTAGGGTCCTTGACCATTTGAATCTGGTGCAATAGACCGAAGCAGGTCAGATAGTATCGGAATTCGCACGGTGTGAGCAAACGGTAATCACAGCGGAAAGATCTAAACAAATTACTGAATGTGGTGTAGATTGCAGACGAGGTATATAAGCTTACAAAAACTAGCTTAAAATTTTTATTGAACACATTTTTTTCGTTTCCTATAAATTAAATTAAAAATACATAGGTAAGGGTTTGATTATTTATTTTAACTCAATTAATTGAGAAATAGACGAACGATTTATTAATTAATTTGTTTATTTTAAGTACAAGTAATTGTTACGTAGTACACCAACCATTTGCTTTTATGTTAATTACCTTCATTTTTATTTAATATTTTATAAAATAAATAAATCTTATATAAATAAAAATCAACTGCTCTCCGTTAGTCTCACTAAAACACGAGAACAGCTGATCCGATTTGACTAATTTTTGTCTAGAAATATTCCTGGAAGGCAAAGGAAGGTTTAAAAGGTGAGAAAATACGAAAAAAATACGTCACATTAAAAAATGTAGTTGTAGAATAATTAACTAATTGTAGAATTTAAGATTGTAAGGTAAAATATCCATTAATATATTTTGTATTGTTTTGAAAAATTATAAAGATTTGACAAGAAATTATTCAATAGAAATAAATGTCTCTACATGTTAGATACTCTATGATGAATGTGAAACAAAATTTGATTCACAGATAACTAAGTTATCTTTTACGTAATTTTTTTATGTATTTCTTGGGAACGGAACCCTAGTCTCAGATGTTATGTTAATGAAATGAGCAATGTTGATCCAGTTGTTTATCTTTTTTACAGATTTCGTTAAAAGATGACTTTCAGAAATTGTTACTACTGATTATCGATTGTATTGATCTTATAAGAGTTACATACTTTTGTAATGAACTAGCTGTGTTCCGCGGTTTCATCCGCGTATATCTGTTTTTCCTGTGGGATTTGATCAAAATCCTTTCTTAGCGGATGCCTATGTCATAACATCTACCTGCATGCCAAATTTCAGCCCGATTCGTTCAGCGGTTTGGGATGTGCGTTGATAGATCATGTCAGTCAGTCAGTCACCCATGAGTTTTATATGTATAGATTTCTGACCTAGGTATATTTTAAATTTTTTCGAACCTTATTTGTGTTAATTTAACTAAAAACTGTTTCATACATAATTATGAATCACGCATAAAGAATTAATTTTCAAACAATGTTAACTGCATTCGATACTCTAAACATTACTATTATTCTTATGTTTATCTCATCACAGTTACAAATATTATTTTGATCCCACGCCAAATTGGTGCTTAAGATAGGTAATCAAATACTTGTATTACGGGTTACAATAATTACAAGATATACTAGACCAAATCGGGATGATACCTATAGCCTTCCTCGATAAATGGATTATCTAACACTAAATAATTTTTCGAATCGTACCAGTAGTTCTTGATATTTTTGAATTTTCTACAATAGATATAGTACTATGCCTGTTAACTGAATCTGATTATACCATTGTTAATAATTAACCTGTTCTAAATAAACTATTTTATTAGCGCGTACAAACAAACAATATCTTTCGCTTTATAATATTAGTATAGATTAACTAAATTAGCTAGTCCCCGTTCAGATTGGTCACCATGGTCGAAATTAAAACTAGACCAAGTTATAAATCTTAACCAGCAATCAATGTCCATGAGAATAACAATAAAAAAGGTAATTAACAATTTAATTACGAACACAAAGGCTTTGTCAAACAATTGTAATGCAATGTGCCCGCTGGTTTTATGAGGTTATGCAAAGTTGTGGGATATATTAAATTGCAAAAAATATGTATGTATAGTATAGTGCAGTCATGTTAAAGGCTATTGTCTGTACTTGTGTCCGAGTACATTTAAGTAATGGTTTAGGTAAACGTTAATTTTCGGAATATAAATGATATAAGCTTAAAATAGGACTGTCTAGTCTCGTGGTTACATCTTTGAATACAGATCGAAGTGTTTGTGGTTCGAAACCCGGGTGGGGCCAAAAAATAATTTCTTGTTAAAAAATCTCAGTAGTAGCTCTGACTCTGGAGGTTGGCGGCGCTGGAACACCCACGTGCCTCGGAGAGCATGTGTCGCCGTCGGTGCTGCGCCTGATCTCTCTCCGTTCGTGTTGGTCTGCCGTCCCATCGGTTTATGAGAGTAAAGGAATAGAGAGTGTACCTGTGTTTGCACACATACTTGTTAACTATAATATTTCTGCGTACTTAGCTAGTCTCCGTTGATATACCCTGTAGAGATTGGCTACCATGACCTATATCGGTTGGCGAGGCTATTATTAAAATAGTAGTATTAGTAAGTAGTTTCTATTCTATGTGAAAAATAACCAGTATATAGTACACTGCGACTATGTCATTAGGATCTATTGTCTACTCGTGTCAGAATAGGTGAATAGACTTTGGCTATATATAGAATTAGCAACTGGAATGTTGTGTACTGATATTGTGGCATTTTAAATTTCAAGAGTGTCAAAAGGCTTAGCGCAAGCCCATTTTAATAATACGGAGAATAATAAGAAAATCAGGGAGAGTCGAATCTAACTAATAGATGAAGATTGCAGCATTTCACATATTAATTATATGTGACTTTATACGCCTGTAATTCCTATTTCCCACCAATTTGCTATCTGCGTTTAATCTTTCGTTATACTCTACCAATTCTTTAATCTAAAAAGCTCTAGTAGTAAGATTTTTTCATGGGTAGCCGTATTCACATTGCATTTGTTAGACCTTTTATTTATTGAGCTTACCCTAACTTGTGTAAAAAAAATATGGGAAATCATGGGTTTGACTAACGATGTAAAATAGAAATGGACATTTTTTTTTGTACATCTACAACATCAAGGTACATAGTTACCCTACCAGATTAAGCTTATAAGGGGAGGATTAATGATGAGACTTTGCAAGAGGAGTAGAACTGACCAGAGAGGAATGGAATGGGGATACAGGCCTCTGGGGCCCCGGTCACGCTACAAAACACAGTGCAATACTGCTTCTCTCCCATCTTCTGCTGGGGGTCAATTGCACCGATGCATTTCATAGATAAGTATTAATTAAGCTTGTTCACAATTTTTAACTGTTTGTTTCAGATTTTAGAATCCCTTAAAAATGAAGCCGTCCCGGTTATGCAGTTTACACGTTGGTGCCGGCGTTTTAGCTCTACTTTTGTATCTCATCGATTATTCTATAGCTGTAAGTGAATTTTATTATATTATATATAGCGAATAAATAGCAAAAGTTTATAGGCATGTTTAAGTACGAATTTGCGTATAATGCCTGTGTATCACGTTCAAATCATTTCGATTTTTGTGATGATCTTTGTAATCTCTTTGTTTGTTATTTGGTATCGCAAAAACTAGCATATGAATTTCTGTGAAAAGTTACATTTTATATATATTCTTTTAATTTGCGAAGTGGCGTTCGGAAAGTTAGCTAATTAATAACTTGTTAAAAAATAACAATCAATTTAAATTTCCAATCTGTAATTTTTTTAATGTTATAATTGATTGATTGTTTCATTTTATCAAATCCTTGGCATAAGTTCTCCTTTTTCGTTTTAAAATACAGCTCATGTTGTTGGGCAAGTTAACTAGTCAAATGGTAAAATCATGTTTCACATCGGTCCAGTATTTTTGAAGCCCACTCGCGATACAAACAAACAGTCAAATAAATAAATAATGAATATCAGTGTAGAAGTATATTTTATCTCATTTTATTGTAATTTACTATTTAAAAATAAATAATTACTATTTTTTATTTCAAAGGATATAATAATCTATTCATATTCTTAATGAAGATAATATATATTGATTTTTAAATGGAAAATTGCATGAAAATAGATGACAATGGTTTAATTACATGATCGTAGTTATTATGTAATTAAAATTAATTGGATTCAGAGTAAAATACGCATTTAAATGAAAGATTTTCTCATTAAATCGTAACGTGGAACAGACAATAAAATTGTTCGTTAACATTGTCACATAATTTTCACAACGCAGTGGAAAACCTATTTTACATGTTTTGTAGTTACAGATACTTAATTTTTACTTGATAAAATTCCAATAATTTCAGTCCAATAATTATATAGCATACACTTATAAAATGTATTTTTGTAGTGTGAATAAAGTTGATAAAAAAATAAATCACTGAAATTATAAAAATTGAAGATAAAAAAAAACAAACTATAACATACAGGAATTACATATTTCTGTAATTTATTTTTCAAATTTACAATTTAATTAAATGACCGAAATTGATATTTGGGTAATTTACACTTTATTATATTTATGTTTAATGTAATGACTTTAATTTAAAATTTAAGTCAATTCTGATTATTTCACGAATGAGTCCATCGGCGCAGTGAATATGGCATAGTCTATTGCACCGCCGGGTCTGAGTTCCACCCTTACGTGTAGAAAATGAATATGTGATGGGCATTGTATATTTCTACTGTGTGGCAGTCAATTTATTTATAGTAATCCCTGAGTATTTATTTTATTTTTCAGTCACTAGACGGCTATATTCCTGGAGAGGACTACCCGGCATACGAAGACGTGCCAGCCGGTCTGAGCTTCACTTGTGATGACAAGATTCCTGGATACTACGCTGATCCTGAGACGCAGTGCCAGGTTCGATAAGGGTTCTGAATTAGGATAATTTATCCTACCTTTCATTAAATGTACTAAAGTTGCGGCGAAAAGATCACAGGATTCGATAAAAGTGTATTAATTCTTCTATGACGTCCCGATTGGCGTAGTGGATCTGGCAATGATCTATGAAACCTAAGGGTGTGGGTTCGATCCCCACAATTATGGTGTGATGAACATTGTAATTTTTTACTGCATGAGTGTTTTTCTATTTATAGTATGTATATATTTACAAAAAAGTATGTTTAAGTATGTCTATCAGTTATCTAGTTCCCATAGTACACGCTTTGCTTAGTTTGGGATTAGATGGCGCAGTGTATTTATTTATTTATTATTAATCCTACCTTTCGTTAAATGAACTTTATTGTAAGGAATTTTATAATATTACAGGTCTGATGGTGTGTACCACAGAAGCACATTTTTAAAACGTCCTATAAGCTATTACACTACAAACCAATATAAGCTCTATGATAATCGTTACAGGTGTGGCATTGGTGTGTACCAACCATCGGCGGTAACATCCAATACTCCTTCCTGTGCAACGCTGGTACTGTGTTCAACCAGAGGACGAGAGTTTGTGATTGGTTCTTCAATGTAAGTATTTATATCTTTAAAATAAGTGTTATAAAAAAGTATTAAAGAACCCTCTTTATCCTCTCCCCTTCCCTCAAGCCGGCAAGGTATCTTAGATCATGGGTTGCGATAAGTCACTTAATATCAGGTGAACCACATACTTTTATTGTCTTCTGTAGCATAAAAAAATACATTTCAATTTGAATTAGAATTTTAAGCTTCAGTATTTCAAAATATTTTTGTTATTAGCAGGAAGATCTAGAAATTTATTTACAGTTTTTAAATAACTTATTTTAAAAAACAAGTCCATTTTATTTATATGGGCTATATACATCAATTTTGGTTTTCCTGTAATTTTTATTATTTTCAAAATATGCTTCTATTATGTGTAATGCGTTAAAGATCCTGTTATAATAATGTTGGTTCTATTTTTCAGGTGGACTGCCCTAGTGCACCAGCGCTCTATGGAATAAACGAGGATCTGTACAAAGACGAGGCTGGAAACTTAATCGCGGGCAAAAAGTAGTATTAGTTTATAATATTTAGTTTGATATAGTACAATATTTCAATTAAGAGTTACCAAGATTTTACCAACCAATGAAATCAGAAGCGCCTAGTTGTAGTTACTAGCAATTACCGCGATATTGAGATTAAGATTTTTTCATCAGGCGCAAATAATTACAATTTTTATGTATCATAATTTTTATAATTCAAATATTATTTATTGTTTTATTTATTTTTACACACTTACATTCATTTTTATATATCTAATCAAAATTAACACAATATTGCATGCAAAATATTTATTTATTTCTATATTAACAATTCATATATTTCAGGTCTTACAAAACTAACACAATTAACGACAATCGACGACTTTTAGCTCGACTTAACCACGTCCGACGATACAACACAACATGAACAACTAACAACAATCTGACTAAACTTGGCGACATAATAACTAAATAACTAATTTTATACTTCAAAATATTCACTAATCTTGTATGATTGAATGTTTTGAAGAAGAATTACCATCAAAAGTTACAATACTATGTTGATTATTTATTAAACTTAGAGTTTAAATAGGTATAGAGAGGATGCAAGTACGACTGTAGGCTCGACTATGAACAACTCTACAGTAAAAATATTCATATATATATAGTATATAGTTGCTATAAAATTGTAAAAGGCACTTGAATAGCGCTCTGAAAAAGCCTATATTTCTGCTCTGAACCTATTTACACTCTATGTTATTTACTAACGAAATGAGGAAATTGATTATTTATAATACATTAAAACTAAAATGGATTTTTTCGCATAAAACTAACATTTCGGTGTTAATACATTAATTATTTTGTTCAATGAGAACCGAATGAAAAGACAATTTATTTTTGACAATATAACATTATAATAGTGGGCCAATTCATATATGTAAATAAAACCCACATTCTTTAAAAAAATACATTCATTTGATTGGAAAAATAGTCTTCATTAAAAGTAGAGTTGAAAAGTTTTTTTTAATAGCAATGCATTTTTGCTCTGGTTTTTTGTAAATTGTGGGTTTAATTCTACTAAAAATTAACAATTTTTAGTCCATTGTTTTTTAAATAAAAAAACAATGTTGAATGTTTAGATAAAATTTCTTTTCTATAAGAGTAACCTACCTACCTAATATTTTGATTGTAATATAAAATTTCATAAACGAATTTTGACCACATTAAAATGTCCTTGAAGAAATAGCGTCGGATAGTTGGTTTATATTTTTACGTATGATAGTAGTTATTTAATGTAAAAGTGCAAATTTTATATTAATTTATCAGTGTATAGAAAGAAGTTTGTGTGTGTGTTTATGGATTTCGTTTCCAATTCGAACCATAGAGAATTTTACAATATCCACTATAAAGAATACAATTGAACAATAATTGTGACAATGTGTTTCTGCTATAGTAAAAAATATTAGTGGTGCGCCAATAACCGAATACCGAATACTGAATACCAATTTGAAACGTTACCAAACCGGATATTCGGTCATATTAATCGGTTCACTATATTTTCATTGTTTTGTCGCGTATACCTTCAAACACGACCCGATTAGTGCAGTAGATATAGCAATGGTCTATCGCGCCAAAAGGTGTGGATTCGATCCCCACTAGTAGAAAATTATGATGTAATGAACATTGTCATTTTTTACTGCCTGGGTATTTATTTATCTATAGTTAACAAAGTATTATTGTATTTGCAAAAATAATTACAATCATAATAAATTCTTTATTGGTACAAAAAAAATGTTTAAGTACGTCTATCAGTTATCTAGTTTCCATAGTACAAGCTTTGCTTAGTTCGGAACTAGATGGCGTTGTGTTCAATGTCCAGGAATAAAAACTTAACGCTTTTATCTTTTTAATAATTTAAGAAAATAGAAATACTCCAGCCAAATATATTCGGCCGAGTATAAATAGTTTAAATGATGCCTAATATAAAGAATACCGAATACCAAATGAATAAACGGCGCATCACTAAATTAACTATTTTTTGAATTTAAAATATTAAATATAAAATAATTATCACAATAGTTCCATGTTAATCTGATTGTATTTGTATTAAATATGTCAAATGCGTGTCAAAATATGTATCATAAAACATTATATTGTATTTAAACCAAAAAGTTGCCGGTTACCAAAATGAATTACTTTTTACTTTTATAAATAAATAATGATTATAAAGTTTGTTTTATTTTTCATATAAATCATTTGTGTTACTTGTACAGCGGTGATTACCTAACTTTTTTATTAGTCGTGTAGCGACGGGTCAGAATACATGTGTCGCCACCCCATTTCTACTCATGGGTGACGTAAGAGGCGACAGAGGGTAATTCCGCTGCATAGCATCTTCAGAATAAAAGAGTGGGAGTCGAGCATTGCACGATTGGGCCAAGCTCGCACCGGTGTAATTACCATAAGCAGAAGATCGGTGTGAAGCAGTATTGCACTGTGTTCCGTACGGTGAGCGGGGGCCTGGAGGCCTGTATTAACATTCAAATCCTCTCCCATCCTGTTCTACTCCTCTCCCATCCTGTTCTACTGCTCTCCCATCATCTTATTATTAATTCCACCATTTTCCATTAGTATTGTAATTTACATTTTACTTTTTGTTCTTCGAAATAAATATTTTTTCTTTCTTTTTCTAAGTATATTTCATACATTATTTATCCCACTGTTACACAAAGTTTTAGCTGTATATAAGAAAAGATGTCGCAATAAATAGATGCCTGAGAGGGATTGTACTATTCTACTATTTACTCAAGCAAAGGTTAACTGGTAGAGATTGTCATAAGCATTGTTTGACATTGCTTATGTATGGTGCAATCGTGAATTTAAATAAATATAATAGTAATTGTACCTACTGTAAGTTCAATGAGACTGTACTAAAATAATCCTTCTATCCTACCTCCAAATGCTGAATAGATGTTCGTGAAAATTTGTATACAGGTAGGCCATTTGCGGAATTAGATGATGGAATCTATCAGTTAGATATTTTCCATAGTACAAGCTTTTCTTAGTTTGGGACTAGATGGCGTAGTGTTCTAGATGACTAGATGTTTCAGATTAATTTTTTTAATTAACTAAATGAATACAAAATTGGAAGAAGTTGGGTTTATTGGATATAGAAGTAAACGTTTCCTATTTCTACCCTAGTATTATAAAATTTTGTTTGTATGTTTGAATTGAAAAGTCTCCGAAAGTACAGGACCAATTTGAAAAATTCTTTTACCTTTGGAATCCTACATTATTCCTGAAGGCACAAACAACTAGTATAAAATAAGTACAGCAATGATGCTTACAATTCAATACAATTTCTCAATACATATAATTGTCAAGTAGAACCGCAGTCTGTGTACTCAACATTCGATCCTCTATTAACACTCGTTCACCTCAGTTATACATCGAAAGTGACGGACGCCAGTCGTTCGCGCGTCGGAAATTAAAAAAAAAACAAAACAGAACAGTGAAATTCAAACGTATGTTCCAGTGATTCAAAACGCAGCTGTCAAACTGACAGTTCACTTTTTTTTCTAAAGTAAGCCAATGATTTTTATTGCGTAACGGTGTTGTAACTATTTTTCGGTAATGCATTTATGGAACCCGTTTACTGTGGGTCGAATTGGCTTGCGTCAAGCCCTGCATTGTGAATTAAAGACCTATAGATTCTAGATGCGAGGAGAAATTGTAAGTAGAATGGAAAGTTAATCTTTACTTTATAGATGGAAGAGTGAAAATGTCAATTTTCAATTATACATATAATTTCATGTTTAATACAAAAAATTACATATATTTACTTCTAGACTTTATTAAAATTACAAATATACATTTTTTCGACAAAAAATACTAACCCATATTTACTTCTAGGTTTTATAAAAATCACAAACATAAAATATAATTTTGCTATACAATTAGCGGGGAAAACAGCTGACCTCCCCCCCTCTCCCGCCTTTACACCGTCCAAATACTTAAGGAAACTTTGAGACATGCTTAAATATCATATTATCCCTTTTTCCCTTCATTACAGGGATAGTTCAACGTTAAGAATGGAAAAGAAAACATTTATTCCAAAAAATACAATACAGTAGATGGTACTAGCCTATGTTACTCGTTAATAGTGTAGCTTTCGAATGGTGAAAGAATTTTTAAAATCGGTCCAGTAGTTTTTGAGCCTATTCATTGCAAACAAACAAAGTTTTCCTCTTTATAATATTAATGTAGAATCATACAATATAACATAGAAGTTGCATTATGCTGTCCTACTAATGTTGTGTGAAAGTTTTATTAGTATGTTTATTTCTACTTAAATTACGCAAAAACTAAACACATTACGCTAAAATTTGTAGTGATAACATAGTGCATACCCTGATTTGATTGACATTCTACTATGTTAACACAAACAAAACCTTTTAAAAAGCTATATTATTTTTAGAACGTTCTAGAATAATATAACAAGGTTGTATGTATTGGTGTTTTCTTGACAAAAACTTTATCACTCATGTAACCAAAGATAGGTTAAAAATAAACTGTATAGTATTAAGTTGCCTTCATGATTGTATTTTCCTGTTATTAAATAAATAACAGTGCGATATTAAATATATACAAGGCTTGCTTGTGCCACTAAAACTATGCTGTAATAATGCTCTTTCTAATACAAACAATTTTCCAAATTGCATACCAGGACCATACACGACGGTGATATGCGGTAACATACATAAAAAATACGGTCGACTTGAGAACCTCCTTTTTTGGAAGTCGATTAAAATTGAAAATAATACTAGATGTATTTCGATGATGCTTGTTAAACCGTAAATATTTTATTTATTTATATACTCGTACAAACTGCAGTTCTAGTTTGTAAAAAATAAATATTCCTGGACATTTAACACTACGCCATCTAGTCCCAAACTAAGCAAAGCTTGTACTATGGTAACTAGATAACTGATTGACATATTTAAACATACTTTTGTAAATACATACATACTATAGAAAAATTAACACCCAGACAATTACAATGTTCATCACATCATAATTTTCTACTCGTGGAACCCACACCCTCCGGCGCAATAGACCATTGCTGAATCCACTGCGCCGATCGGGTCTTATATGTACATAGACAAGTTAAAATCCGTGCATACGTGACATAATAAGAGGTCATTGAAAATGTTGTATAATATTGCATACGCTAAAAAAGATGAGAGTTTGACCTTTTTGGCAACTGGGTCAAGAGTACAGTTAAAGAGCATCCTGTTTGTATATATTTTATTATTTCAATATAAATTTATGTGGTTTTTACCTGAAATTATATAAATGTTTCGATCGATGTTTGTATGTAAATATTTTTAAGTTGTTTAACAATATCTAAAATATTGTTATTCCGATTTTGATAAAAGTTTCTAGGCGAATAGTTTATACAAAAAGACTTAAGTTCGAAATAATAAAGATCTTTATATAAACATTACTTGCCCCCCGCGTAATTGCTGATCCCGTGGGCATTCCGGGATTAAAAGTAACTTATGTGTTTTTCTGAATCCTTACCTATATGTATACCAAGTTTCATCACAATCGGTTCAATAGTTTTTGCCTGAAAGGGTAATCAACTTACATCTATCCTCACAAACTTAAGTAGAATAGTAGGATAAGACATCACGAGGTTCGGAGTGAACCACTAGTAAAAATTGGTATTCGGAAATATATTTCCATGAAGAAGGGATAGTTCTATAAAATATACCAAATGTATTTGGACACAGTCAATGATATATTATAATCTATAGATACGTTATATCCATAGAAGACTACCGCGAAAAAATGCGACCATCAATAACAATGTCGTCTTTTGACAATCACTTCATAGTTGAATTGAAAACTCTTTATTTTCGAGTTATTACCTATGATATGATAGTTTCCTTTTATATTTTTATTTGCGGAATGGTTCGTGCATTTTCTCATTACACACGAAGGCATTTTATAGCTTTTTGTCGTAACTAAGCCACCGTTGCCGTTGCTATGTAAAGTTCTGTTAAACAAGGGAGTAACCTAGAGAGTGTGGATATACATCACAGATACAATAAAAGGCAGATGGAGTGCGGCCGAAGACTCGAGTGACACCAAAAAGCAAATACAAACTTCAAAAGCAAATACAAAAATGTTCGCCTACTTTGACACGACATCGCGAGGGCTTCGAAATTTTCAAATTACACACAGATGCACGTGTACGTACGTGTAGTTAGCGTCACTCGAGTCTTCGGAACCCTCCATCTGCTTTTATTCTCTAATCAATGTATCATTTAGCGTGCTAGTAACATATCTATAGTTTTATAATATCATTGGACACAGTGTAATACCCAATAGACGGGGTACTTTCACGGGGTAGCCGTTACATAAACACTTGAGTAAGCATGTCGAAATGTTTCGAGCCAAGGTTAACGCCTTACCAATGCTGCTCGCCTGGTACTTCGTGTCAATTTATTTTATTATCTGTAATACACTAACGGCCATTTTCAATATTCTATCTATCCCTTATTTTGCTTACTAAAGTCAGGAAATCTATCTATTTACAATTACTTTGATTTCAATATGCTGTCGACGGATAGCCTTTGTTATGACTTTTGACAATCAAATGTCATATAATCTGAGATCAAACTCTATCCATGATCTTTGATATTATTGAAAGCGGCCGTTATAATATAAAAATGAAAGATTTGACGTTTTATTTGTTTGAATTGAGACTCGGAAACTGCTGTACCGATTTGAAAAATGTTTTTCCATTGGAATTCTACATTATCCCTGATGAACATAGGCTAACATCACAATCTAGGGGATAAAACAACATCTGCCAATATTCTGAACTTTTAACTATATGTATAACAAGTTTTATGATAGTCGGCTCAGTAGTTTTTGCGTGTAAGAATCACAAACATACATCCAACTTTCGTATTTAATATTAGTAGGATAGCCAAGATTCTGCTTAATTATATGATGCATATTCTTAATTTGATTGTGCATAACATTTTGATAAATTTATGAGCTTATTTGAAGATGTCAGATTGATGTCATTTGTCAACCAATGACACAATTTTAAAAGGTCAAAGGATTTTATATATAAAACCAGGAAACGTACAATGAAGAAATTTATAATACGGATGACATTTGATGTGTATAATAATATCAATAAATTAATTAATATTCCTTGATATTTAATAAACGCCATCTAGTCCCAAACTAAGCAAAGCTTGTACTATGGAAACTAGGTAACTGATAGACTTAAACATACTTTTTTGTAAATACATACTATAGATAAATGAAAACTCAGACAGTAGAAAATTACAATATTCATCACATAATGTTTTTTTTTGTTTATACCTTAAGTTTTGATATGTCGTTTTTTTGCCAAATAAATATCTTTGGGTTCAAATCGTGCGAGAGTTAAAACCATTAAGTGAAGAGGTGTTTGAGACAAGCTGAAAACTTGTATGATTCCTCTCCTAGTATACCCCTACATGGGAATGCAGAACTGGCTATTAAGTGGCTTTTTTTAGACCTGATAGGTAGATAAAACTTGTCTTTCCCAAGGTCCTATCTCTGTACCACATTGCATTAAAATTGGTTCAGTGGTTTTGGGGTTCCAGCGTAACAGACTAGTTATTTTCGCTTTTTTAGACCTGATAGATAGATAAAACAGTATCATTGAAAAAGTAAACTTAATAAATAATTAAAATCGCTTTTAGATACTAATATTATTATAAAGAGGAAATATTTTGTTTGTATGCCACGAATGCGCTTCAAAACTACCGTACCTTTTCGAAAATCTCTAACAATAAAATCCTCATATTTTTTTAACGAAATAGATACGTATACGCCTTGATAAATTTCATAAATGTATTTCTTTACTTCCTTGTCTTTCTTCAATTTTATTCTTGTGTGTATTGTGTAACTTGTAACTGTTATTTATGTATTTGTGTGTATATAAATGTTTTTTCTTTCTTTTTCTTTCTTCTGTCTTCTTTCTATAGGAATCAATCTAGTGTATCTATTTCACCTCCTTTCTACGCACATTCCATCTACAAAGTGTCTCAAACATGGTCATAATGGTCCGAAGTATCCCGAAATACCGTGTCAGTAAACCCTACTAACGTGTGGGTCGTTCGAGCGTGATTTATATGGAGTTTGACTCACCTATCGTGTGCCTTAACCACGGTGTAAATTACAAATTCCATACTGAACCCGAATGTCCCGTTATTGACCTGGTGAATCATAAAACGGGATTTTTAAATTCACTCGAATTAAGATTCCTTGAAGATCTATATCATGTTATTGAATTGGAGGCTTTTAAAATGTTTATTGAATTATTTTGGCTTTTAGATGATTTACTTTCAAGTATTTATTTATTTATTTAATCCTTTATTGTACACCACTTACATACATATAGGAGCAGTAATTACAATTCAATGTACAATAGGCAGTATTTGACTGCCTTATTATTATCTTTTACTAGCTGTTCCGCGCGCTGTTCTACCATAGCATTATGTTATATTTATTTGTTTATTTCAATAAGGTATAGTAAAAGAATTCGATCTTATAACATTACAATATAACTTATTAAATATATACGTATATAAGTGCACAGATCCAATTAAAACTATACACAACTTGTAACAGTTAATTTGACGTGAATCACATATAACAATATAGATTAATTAAATTTCAGTTACATTAACATATTATAATTTAGTTATATAATTTATGAACTAAAATGAAAATAAATATTTAATTTATTCTTTTACAATTATACCTTTTTTAAATTGATTTAAATTTTGAAAATATATATCATTATCAGTACATATTTCAGTATGTTCATGAATAATATAGGATAATCCAATAGTAAAATCGACGAAATCGACACTGCAGCATATGATGTGTGGCCACCTCATTTGACTCCGCGCAATTGCACAGTTGTGGCATACACTTTACGTACATATTTTTTTGACTGCCTCGTTGGTCTAGTAGTTGCATCTTGACTACAGATTGAAGGGTCTCGGGTTCGAATCCCGGGTGGGGCCTCAGAGAGCACGTAAAGCCGTCGGTCCTGCGCCTAATCCCTCTCCGGTCGTGTCGGTCTGCCCCCATCGGGTTATGAGAGTAAAGGAATAGAGATTGCACCTGTGTTCGCGCGTACACTTGTGCACTATAATATCTCCTACATAGTTGGCTAGTCTCTGTTGAGATTGACCACCATGGCCGAGATTAGGGGAGCTATATTATTTGTTATTTAATGTCGGTGTGTGCTTTGTTGAATTAAACAAATTATTTTTGTTTTTGTAAAAATATTTTTTCAAATAATTCCAATAATTTCGGAGACAAAAAAAAAATCTTTCCTCTTTATAATATAGTGTTTATTATATTTTTGTTAATGTATCCTAAATTAATAAAACGTTACATAAAATACCAGGATATCATAAAAGTATAGATGCTTCCGTAAAAGAGAATGGAATAACCTTAACATTCTTGAAATAAAGGCTTGACATACTAATATATTCTAATATGTAGGAAAAGTTTTTGCAGGTTATCTTAGGAAATACTACTCCAACTTTGTATACTTGTATTCTTTAACTAACTTTACCTCAGGACTTTATTCGTAGTATTATTTTCTTCACTACATAGTATAGACAAAATCTTTAAAACTAACCAATGGATTTTGGTGTGGTTTGTTTTAATATATGGTATTTCAAGGAGGAGGTATATATGTTTATAACATGCACAATATATCTATATAAACAAAAATCTATTTCTGTTCGTTAGTCTCGCTAAAACTCCCAAGCTGAACTTCGATCCCCACGAGTAGAAAATTATAATGTGATGAACGTTGTAATTTTCTACTGTCTGGGTGTTTATTATCTATATTATGTATGAATTTACAAAGTATGTTTAAGTATGTCTATCAGACATCTAGTTTCCATAGTACAAGCTCTGCTTAGTTTGGGACTAGATGACGTAGTGTTACATGTCTCTAAATATTTATTTATTTATTTATTTGTCTGAACCTTTTACAAGAGTTGCAATGTCTTGAATGTAATAATATTGGTACATCCAATAAAAACTTATTTTGTCATAGGTTTTGGTTCAATAATTGTGTCTACATCTATTGGGTCGTCGGTTTGAATATTTAAAATATATTTGTGCAGAAATTGACTGAAATCAGGGCCACAGATTTTCTGTAATCCGCGCGGCTTTGCTCCTATATCCACGAGTAATATAGCCTATGTTACTCGTGGATAATGTAGCTTTCGAATGGTGAAAGAAGTTTTAAAATCGGTCTAGTAGTTTTTGAGCATATCAAACAAACCAACAAAGTTTTTTGTTTTATATTATGGGTATAGAATAATATTAACCTGACGTTTCGAACACTTTACTGAGAGCGTGGTTATGGGTGACTGAGATGACAGTTGTCTTTGTAATAATAAACCATATTATATAAACCACATTTATACTCATATTAAATAATAAACCACATTTAACATTTAAGTATTTTTTTTAATATGAGAAGCAGTCGTTTTAAAATAAATACAAGAAAATACAATCTCTTATTTATAACAAAAAATAGAAAATAATATTAATATTTAATTAACTCTGACCCATCCACTTCGCACTTCACCAACCGACACTTAACCCCAACAATAAATAACACCAATGAAACCAACAGTTTACGAAAACACAACTTTCACCGTATTACGCAAAACTGTACCGGCGCGCGCGCAGGCCGAATGCTAAACTTTGATATAGAATTCTGATTGGATCTATTAGTAATAGATTGTATTTATATGCAGGGCTCGACCACAGGTGGAGTGGTGAATGCGAGTCGTAGGTTTGATTTCGTAAAAATGTAATTGAAAGAAAGAAAGAAAGAAAGATTTATTCAAGAACCACACAGAATAAGACACAAATAATAACTTAATAACAAACAAGTAGCAGTGTGGCGTTGAAAGGGAAACTGCTCAGCGTATGCTGCTCCTAACGTTAGTCGCAGCGCTGATTTTCAGCAGCTCCAAATGGCATAGTGACGATTGGAGAGATCATAAATAGATAGATTTACATACCATAATAGATAATTAATTAATTAGCTTTTTGGTGAAAAATCTAACGTCTAAGTGTCATACACAAAACATTTACGGCCGCTTTCAATATTCTATCTATCTCTAGTTTTGCTTACTAAAGTCAGACAAATCTGTCTATTTGCACTTACTTTGATTTCAATACCCTAATGACGGATACATTTGCTATGACTTTTGTCTATCTCTTGTCATATAATCTAACATAACAATCTATCCATAATTATTGATATAATATTGAAAATGGCCGTTATTCACAAAAGAACATATATAATAACATAATGACAGAAGACACAAGACAGATACAAAAACAGAAAAAAAAAATAAAAAAAACAAGAACTAAAAAGAAACAAAAAAAAACTTGCTGTCATGTATTCTGCGATTGTGAAATATCCCTGGCTCCACAATGCTGTTTACTCTGCCGGAGCCAGAAAAAAATAGATCCTGCCTTAGATACTTGAAAAGATTAAAATACAAAAATAACAATAAATGTCATAGATAACATACTTGAATAGGTTAAATTCAAAAATATAATAATAAAAAAATGAGTGAGTAAATTGTGATTCGAACCCGAGACCCCTTGATCTGCTAAAGATGCAACCACTAGATCATCGAGGCAGTCCGAAATAAGATGACTCTCAATAAAAGGAAATTTACGTTTTACGAATTTAATAAAATTAGTAAATTGAAATATTTAATATTTTTTTATTAAATTCTTAATGAATTGTCTCTTCTCAAATATTCATATTTTATAAGTTACTTACATGCCACTTTACACGAAAAATCCTACTAATATTATTAATGCGAAAGCTTGTGAGGACGTACGTATGTGTGTTTGTTACTCTTTGAAACTACTGAACTTAATTAAAGAAATTACATACGAGTGTAAAACCACTACACACACACTATTACACAGTCGTGACTCGTCATGTCTGTATTAGATTCAAGTTACATTTAAGATTTAATTTGTCCTAGTGTATTTGTGCAGAGTTAAATAAATTATTTTTGTCTTTGTCTTGTCTTGAAACTGCGGGGCGAGCTAATATAATTTAAGACCAAACCAAAAAGCAAATCCGTGTATTATAAAACCTTTCTAGCTATTTAACAATTCGTTCTCAAGGCGTTAAGATTATAGCTAGGTGTTGGATATCCGACCATTGTTATAATCAGGGCTGTGCAAACCATACTAAACGATGTTAAAAATGTTGCTTTAGAAAATATTGTAGTGGAAAAAGAGTTAGTAAACGTGCCTTTACATATTTACAATTTATTTAATATCGAAAGTACTCGCATTAAAACAAACACAAGATTATACAATATTTAGAATTTAACAAGATTTTGAACGGACTTTAATTAAATAATATTAAAATAAAATTTAATTTATTGATTTCAACAAAAAATATATAATACAAGTTATTTTCTATTATTATTTTTCAGTTATTATTGTTCTACAGGAAGTGAAATTCACACAAAGCTATGGAATAAACCAATCTATCGAATTTCATCCACATTCGTTCAGCTATTTTTGTTCAACTTCAAAAATATCTTAATATCTATCAAGACTTTTTAGTTATTACTATAAATATGATATAACCTATATTCATAAGGGATAATATAGGATTCCAATGGTAAAATAATTTTTCAAATGGGTCCATTAGTTTCGGAGAGTATTCAATTTAAGGAAACAAACAAAAAAACAACTCTTTTCTTTCTATAATATTAGTGTAAATAGAGGCAAGGTTATTTGACAGACCTAGCCAAAATTAATAGATATTATCACAATGACAAGTATTCTGTACTCTATTATTATCTATGAATAATACTGCGAATAGAAAACCATTGTTTTGCGATTATTGTTCTAATAAACGATTTTAAAAATTTAATGCGCATGACTTTATATAATTCTAATTTATCTATAGTTACATTTAACATTTTTATTGTAATCTATATATATATATAACTCAAACGTGACTGATTGACTGTTATCTATCAACGCACAGCCCAAACTGCGTGACGGATCGGGCTGAAATTTGACTGCGGGTAGATGTAATGACATAGGCATCTACTAATTTTTTTTCCTGGACATTTAACACAACGTCATCTAGTCCCAAACTAAGCATAGCTTGTACTATGGAAACTAGATAACTGATAGACATACTTAAATATACTTTTTGTAAATACATACATACTATAGATAAATGAACACCCATACCGTAGAAAATTATAATGTTCATCACATTATAATTTTCTGCTCATGGGGATCGAACCCACACCCTCCGGCGCAATAGATCATTGCTGAACCACTGCGCCAAACGGGTCGTCAAAAGGATTTTGATCAATCCCGAAAATCCCACGGACTATATACGCGGGTAAAATCGTGGGTCACAGCTAGTTAGGTATAAACTCTCCCGTCCGTTGAAAAATTACATTTTGAGGGGACCTTCTACCTGCCAGATAAAAAAATTGATGACCCGATAGCGCAGTGGATACCGTGCTTCCATAGGAGAGGCATTAGACAAGTTTTCAGCTTGCCTCGAACACCTCCCCATAAGCTAGGACAGCTTTTGTAACATAACGATTACTAATAAACTTAATAGGTTACATTTCATAACATTAATTACTTAATTTACTTAACGACCTTGAATGTACGTCACAAATGAGTGAAAGTGGACAGGCTCTGCTGGTTGCGATGTTAGTGCCGTGTTAGTGACATTGTTTATAAGTGTCACTAATTTATTGCTATATTCTTATATACGATAAATCAATACTAAAAAAATCATATTTCCGTCGGTTGTAATAACTTGCCAAAAATAGAACCGACTTCCTCACACTAAAAAGTAAATAATAAATTTTATTTTATTTTTGTTGACTATACAAAGTCGGTGCAAAATCTTGTTTAATTAAATAGCTAAAGGCGTAGGCAAGACCTATATGTATACCAAGATTCATCACAATCGGTTTAGTATTTTCGCATGAAAGAATAACAAACATACATCCGTCCTTACAAGCTTTTGCATTTATAATTTACTAGCTGATCCGCACGGCTTCGCTCCCGTAGCATAATGTTATACAGAGTGTCCTATAATGATTGAAGCATCTCTTGGGGCATAAAATATACAGGGTATTTTTGATAGATTATTAACACTATTACACTTGTAGAGATACCTCACTCATTACAGGACATTTATAGCCTTCTAGCTGTTCCCGCGGCCTCGCTCCTAGGAATTCAGTTTATGTGACAGACGGCTTATGCTACAGGCCCCTGTAGGGCATAAAAATATCTGACAATTTCCGCCAATCAAATAAAGTTGCTGACACCTTCATTTTATTATTTTCACCCTTTCAAAAATAATGTCGGACTTTACAGTACCACTTTTGTTTTCTACATCCTTGCCTGTACTTATCCAAACATGTCATTGGCACAAGCAAAAAGTATCCAAATCGGTGTTCCAGTCAAATTAATCTAAGCGTGAAAAAGCTGCCAAGTGCGAACCGGACTCGCGCATGAAGGAGACAACAATACTTTGTCAACTTGTTTATAGCCTATTTTCATAAGGGCTAATGAATTACAATCATAAAATAATTGATTAGTAGGACTATAAACAAGTAATATATCCAGCCAAGCCTGAACGCATTACTATGTACATTTCCTTTTTACTTCCTTCCTAGATCACATTTCCTTAATTAATTCAAATTTGGCCCAATTATATACACGCAATGTTTTGTGTTAACGTTTCCGATTTGTGGTTAAATGATAATACCATTTTATATATTTAATTATTATTCACCTTGTAAAATAATATTTTATTAAAGTAACTATCGATTTTCTTGCCTATTGCTTCTTCTATTTTACCGCTCCGGGATGCATTTTCCACTTATGTCCTTGTCCAATTGATCAGTGAATGAGTCTAACATCCACCCCAAGCCCCATAAGGGGGCATAAACTTCAAAGAGTTGTAGTTCTCCCTTTCGTCTGGCCCTACATTCAAGAGCAACTTCAAAGAGTTGTAGTTCTCCCTTTCGTCTGGCCCTACATAGAGCTCTTACTTAAGCTCTTCCTCTATTCAACGGATGTTACAATAACAATTAAACTGCTTTTTATAAGGCGAAAGTTTTAGGATGTGAGGTGCGAGATTTTGGTATAAAATGGCGGTTACGTAAGATCAGACACTGTTTGTACAGGGTGTAGCAGAAAGAGTGGATGATATGGCACCTGCCTGTATAACTGTATAACCTGTATAATGGTTCAATCTATTGTTTTCCTTTATTGATATTTGTCTTAAAAGTAATCGTTACCTTTCAAGAAATATTAAAAAAATGAGGTCCTTTATACATATATACTATTTCCACAATCTGTTATATATTTTATTTTATCTTTTAACGCGAGTACATTCCATGTTAAATAAAATACGTTTTAAAGGATGCGGACACTGTAAGTTAATTTTAAAAGAATCCGAGCCAATTTTCCAAATAGCATCTTCGTGGAAATAACTTGAGGGAGACACAATTTTTGAAACATACATGAAGACAACTATCATCTCAGTCACCCGCTACCACGCTATAGTGTTCGAAACGTCAGAATCGTCGGGAATAAATACTTTTTCTTTCTTCTTTCTTTCTTACTCGCGTTTAAACTTGGTTTCCTTAAACTCACTTAAAAGACAATTCCATGGCTGTAATAATAAATAGATATATACTCTATACTCTTTACTTTTTACCAGTTAATATGATAAAACAAAATAAAATATAGTAGTAGTATACATTTTGCTTAGAACTAAGTAAAATTGGCGGCCTTACCGCTTAAGGCGATCTCTGATAAATAATTAACTTAATTGAGCTTTATTGTAATTTATCACTTGTCAGAGTGACATTTGGCACGTAATGGCCATGTTTTTGTGCCCCATCCCTATTTATTTGGAAAGTGCGTAATACGTGAAATTATAGAAAATGTACATTTAAGTGGTTTTCTTATATTTGTAAAAGGTTGAGTGTAGATTAAAATATCGTTATAAATTTTGAATAGTTGGAAATAAGGTTTACACAAAAATCAGGATAAAATGAAGTACAAGCGATTAATTACTTTTGTCTACACTAATATTATAAAGAGGAAATCTTTGTTTGTTATAATAGGCTTATTTTTTTTAAATATTCTTTCACCATTCAAAAGCTACATTATCCACGAGTAACATAGCTAAAGCTACGGCAGCGACGCCGGGTGAATCAACTAGTATTAAATATTTTAAACATTTATAACCCAATGGATTCAATTTTATTAATATTGAAATATAATGAAATTATAATAAAAATAATGAAATTCTATTCATGACGTACGCCTTGTCAAGGATTTCTTAAAAAATATCTATTTTGAGATATTATCAATTGGTGTAAAATACAGAAGGTTTATTTTTATTATCCGATAATATATTTTTATGTCAAAGCAAGCAAGCTTAAACATCTACAACAACAGTGTCAACTGCCCTGTGAACTTTAATTAAAGCTTTTTCTTACGGCCCAGTTCGCAGGAAAGACCTATACGTATGTAAAGTTTCAACCAAAACTGTTCAGTAATTCTAGAAGGTTTAACATACACACATACAAGATTAAAAACAGTCTCTCTCCTTCAAGTAAATGTTCAGTAAATAATATGATAGCTGTGTCTCGTTTATGTAAATGCGAGCGGTTTCTCAACTGTGCAATGCATTGTGAAGCACGCAACCACTAGGGTGTCTGTGATTCCGGATTTTGTAGGATTTGTCCCAAAAATATTATTGCACAAACATGACGTATAACTGGGGTGACTATTGGTTTGGGTTTTGTGACAAAAACAATTTAAAAATGAAGGATAGAATTTTCCCAAAAATGTAGGATAAGTCCCAAAATAACCAAAATCAATTCGTTTTGTAATTAATAAAAATACACAATCTCATAATACAGCAGTAAATAATTTGCTAAGAATACTATGTTTAGTAGAAAAGTTACTAAAAAATCTTTGACATTTTACAATTGCAAATATTCTCATTAAAATTTCTAACATTCTTTTTGCAATTATCATATAAATAATTACATTGTGTAATGCAATTATTGAATAGTAAATCATTCTAAACATTGCATTATGAATTCTAAAGAATTGTTAATTAATTATGCTGTTACAACTCATATTGGAATCAGTAGAATTGTTGATAGTTTTCTTTTATTATTCTATTTTCAAAGAAATATAAATAATTATAATATAAACGGCCCTTTCAAAACAAACTTTTCAGAAACCATTAAAGATTGCATAACTCATTTGCTAATGTTACATAATGCATCGTATTGTGTAGGCATGGTTATATTCGTATATAAATTTATATATTCGAATATTCTAAAAACTAAGGAAAATCTACATAAAACGTAAAAAAATACAATTAAAAAACTTCGAAAGCTTTCAATTTCTTTCATTTACACCGTAATGGTTTCACTTCTCTTAAACAATATTCGCTATATCATAATCAAGAACATAAACCAATCCAAATTGACATACATTTTAAGACCCAAAAAAGAAAAGTCTACACGGTGCAAAATCTAGCTAAATTGAAAATAGATAAAGGCACCGACTTTGTATAGATATCGACTTAAATAAAATAAAAGTTATTTTCTACTTTTTAGAGTCAGGAATTCGGTTCTATTTTTTGGCAAAAAGTTATTTTTTTCCCCTTTTAATTGTCTGGTAATAACATCATCTAGTCACAATTCAGTTACTATATGTATGTATACATCATTAAAATAACAAAAAAAATGGTCGAATCGATAACCTCCTCCTTTTTTTTACCACCTAACCTCAAATCATACTTTTTTTTACCACCTAACCTCAAATCATAGCTCTTCTATTCCTGTCGAACAGACCTTAAAATTAGTTCAAAAGCTCAGTGTCCCCAGTCTCCCAGTCCCAAGACCCAACTAATAAAATCGCACCCTTTGGCGTTCCTACAAAAAAACAACATAAACCACTCCATAGCATAAAAAACGAGCATTAAAAATTATGTCTCCCCAGTATCCCCAGTCTCCTCCAGTCACCAAACCATGGCTCCCCTACACTCCCCCCCTTCCTCCCCGCAGTCGTTCACCATCAGTCCACTCGAAAGTGCCGAAGTGTAGTGTTGTGTGGATTGTCTCACTTCAGGTTTAGTGACTGTCACTTTGTGTTTAGTTATAAAATATATATTTACGTTTTTAGGTTAGTGATAAAAAATATTTATAATCACTATAACCGTAATTAAAATAAATTGGTAAAAGTTGTTATCTATAACAATTAAATTTATTTATTTTCAAACGCTATTACATAATTTGACTTTTATAAATATAATAACTAACTAGAAAATGCAGTGTCGTATTTATAATTTACTAGCTGCGCCCCAGATCTTCGCTCCCGTGGGAATATCGGGATGATATATAGCCTATAGCCTTCCTCGATAAATGGGCTATCTAACACTAAAAAAATTTTCGAACCAGTCAAATGTTTCGGACCAGTAGTTCCTGAGATTAGCGCGTTCAAACAAACAAACTTTTCAGCTTCATAAAATTAGTGTAGATTTATTTAAAATTCAGGATAAATATTTGTTTATTATTAAAAATAAAGCTTTTTGAAAATCCATACTCATATAAATTTAAATAATTACTAGTAGTGCCCTGCGGTTTCACCCGCATATATAGCCCGTTCCCGTAGGATTTTCGGGATAAAAAGTATCATATGTCCTTCTCCTAGTCCTAAGCTATCTCTCTACGAAATTTCCGCCGAATTGGTTCAGCAGTTCTCGAGTAATAAGTGTAGCAAACTCGTCTTTGTTTATATATAATTAATAATAATAATGAAAATATAGCACAATATAATTAATTAAAAATTTAATAATAAATGGCCGTGAAAAATATTTTCTAAAATAAATAATATTTTTTGTGTAATTTTATTTAAATAGAAAATCCAAGGTTAGAGAAAGTTATAATAACTTCCCGTGGCTTCGTTTGCCTGAATCGTGATAGAAGGTATCCTACGTGTTAGTTCTGATTAGTATCTTTGTACATTGCATCTAAATCTGTCCAGCCGTTTTCATGATCGAGTGACAAACATCAAAACATATAAAAATATTATTTTGTAGAAATCTATGTATAAAAAACTCAAAGGTACTGACTGACAGCACACAGCTCAAATACTAATATTATAAAGAGGACAGATTTTATGTCTGTTTGTTTGAATTTAATAAGCTCTGAAACTACTGGACTTATTTTAAAAATTATTGTACCATTGGGATTCTACATCTCTAATAAACATAGGCAATATAACATTATACTAAAACTATTAAATTATAAAGGCGAAAGTGTATGAAGGTGTATGTTTGTTTCACGAAACTACTACACCGATTTTGATGAAACTTTGTATACATATAGCTAAGGATCCAGAATAACACTACGCTACTTTTACCTACAGAAGTTACAAGTGAAACCGGGGCGTGGCTCGTATATCTCACTGGAAACAATTGTTGTTCTATGTAGATTAGTTACATAATAACCACTGTCAATTCAACTTTATTTCATAATTCGTCTAGCTTCTGAAACATGGAAATAAATCACCGTTTAAATCAGTTTAAATTGCATTACATAAAGATAATGTTTGCAATGCAAAATGTCAAAATTTAAATATAAAATGCTATTTACTTAATTTATTAAATGACTAGCTGTGCTACGTGGTTCTACACGAATATATATATTTTATTACCGTGGGATTTCTGAGACGAAATTATCCTTTCTTGGGTTTCGAACAATCTCTGTACGAAATTTCATCCGAATCGGTGCAGTAGTTTGAGTGTGAAGAGGCAGACAGACTTTAAAATATGTAAGGATTATTTGAAATACGATTTAAATTAATCTACCTTGTATCAAAAATGCCTTTAAAATATAGACTATGTTACCCGTAGATAATGTAGCTATCGAACGGTGAAAGAATTTTTAAAATAGATACATATATTATACATACAAACAAAGTTTTCCATTTATAATATTAGTATAGATAAAAATTGTGAAGACATATATTATTTTTTTCTCACGAGATATTTTGTCCTAATTTCAAATGACTTCAAGAAAAATATATTTTTTATTTATAGATAGATAATCTTTTACATTCATAGCAACAAATTATCAATCCACAAGAACAGGTTACATCAAATATACATAAATGTTATGTCATACACAAAATGGCGGACGCCTAACTGTATGTTAATGTCAACTTTGACATTTCTGTTGATAGATGAGTTATTTTCCTCAAGAAAAAAATATTAAGTATATTTTTGTATGGCTATGTGTAGTATACTAATATTAAAGAGGAAAGATTTGTTTGCATTGAATAGGCTCCGAAATTACAGGACCGATTTGGATGAAATTTTGTACAGACATTCTTTGTAACCTCAACTATCAATACTAATATTAAAAAATAAAGATTTGTTTGTATTGAATAGGCTCCGAAACTACAAGACCGATTTAGATGAAATTTTGTATAGCGATTCTTTGTAACCTCAACTGTCTATACTAATATTATAAAAAGGAAAGGTTTGTTTGTTTGTTTTGAATAGGCTCCGAAACTACAAGACCGATTTGGATGAAATTTTGTACAGCAATTCTTTGAAACCTCAAGAAAGACATAGAATAGTTTTTATCCCGAAAATCCTATGGGAACAGGATATATACTTGAATCCGCGGAGGTCAGCTAGTTGGATAATAAATTCAGATCTAAAGAAAGAAAGAAAAATCTTTATTATTATACCTTATATTACTTATTTTAATAAGACCTATAATGAAAAGGCCATGCAGCTTAAAGTGGAAAAGTTTTTAAACACTTGCCACGCTGATTTTAGAGTTTTTCACTTATCGATGAAATAAATCAATTTTATAAATTTTAACGGTTTTTTCCTTACTAGCTGTAATTTCACTCGGGTAGGATAATGTTATATAGCCTTTGTTCATCAGGGAGAAATTAGGATTCTAATGGATTTAAAAGATATTGCAAAATTAATTAAGGCATACTTAGTTAATATTTCGTGAATTACTTATACATTAAAAGTATTTATTTAGTTGTTAGCTAAACTGTGTTTCATACTGACGTTTGATAAAAGTTATATTATATTAGTGTTTTAATATTGTAATGATCGTGCAATTGGGTAAATAATAATATTTATTATAAGTAACATTATTTTGCACTTTTTAAGTATTGATAAGAAATACTTTGAAAATACATTTTTTTATAAACTTAATATAAAAAAGTAGGTTACATATTTTAAATGATATAAAGTTTCTAAAATATCGCTATAAATAATTAAATATTGTCAATGTTTCTAAAATTTAAAATCAATTTACATTGGTTTATAATTTTTGATGCAAAATTAAATATTAAACCTGATTTTTTTATAAGTAAATCAAATCAATATCTTATATAGTATAACCAATTTTCGGGGACTATGTACTTAGTTTTAATATTAATTTTAAAGTTTTATTGTTATTTACAAACTGTTTTAGATATTAAGTTCTAAGTATTTTGTCCTCGACATAAATGAATTTTCTTTCTTGCTTCTTTGCAATATATTTTATAATAAAATACCGTTACGCAATTTTTTTGGCAAAAAATAATAAAAAAACCCTTTTCAGTAAATCGTTTAAATGCATGTTGAAAACCGCGAAACTATTCCCCAAACTGTATTGAAATTTGTAAAAGATTTCGTATATTTATATTTAAAATTCGCTTTTTACGCTGTTGTTATTTACCTAATTTTCTATTATTTTGATTATTACTTGGCTTGAAGATATGTGAAGTGAAGTGTTCAGTGAATAATTGAATAAAAGTGGACTTTTGTTGAACAAGAATATAAGTGGTAAGTTTTTTTTTATTACTTACTAGCTTCGCCCCAGGGCTTCGCTCTCGTGGGAATATCGGGATGATGTAGTCTTCCTCGATAAATGGGCTATCTAACACAAAAAAACATTTCAAATCGGGCCAGTAGTTTCTGAGATTAGCACGTTCAAACAAACTCTTCAGCTTTATAATATTAGTATTAATATATTCTTTATATTTAGGTATATATAACACTACGGCATCTAGTCCCAAACTAGGCAAAGCTTGTACTATGGAAACTAGATAACTGATAGACATACTTAAACATACTTTTTTTAAATACATATATACTATAGATAAACGCTCAGACAGTAGAAAATTACAATGTTCATCTCATAATTTTCTACCCGTGGGGATCGAACCCACACCCTCCGGCGCAATAGACCATTGCTATTTTTCTATGCTTTTTCTCATGGGATAGTAGTAGACGAAGTCGCGGGTAAAAACTAGTATAAATAAAGTTTTTAATTAAAATCACAATTAGTACCAGCAGATGTAAAAGTAATTTCACTATTTAGATAATGTCAAACTGTAAACTTTCCACTGATGTGACCAATCGATTGGGTTTGTGTCGGTAGGTTTAAAATTTAATGATTTTACTAAGTATTTTAATTGTTACTGAATTTACTGTGAAATCTATTTTGAGAAGTTTTAATTTTTTTGTTATGGATGAAAAAAATATAATAATAAATTTTTAGCGAAAATATTATACTTGAAAAATAATTGAAATAAACTGAAAATATACTTATTTACTAAAGATATATTTTATGCTGAAGAAAAGACTTAGTTTTATATACTGTGGTGTTCACGATATATAATAAATGTTAGCACACAGACCAGTGGGGCGCTAGTGTCACTTCTGACACTTCACACCTGTCATCTGTGGCGTGCAGACGTATCCGTTGAGCTGTGTGCCTACTTACTGATATTTGAATCTTTTATTTAATGCTCACCTACAAACATAGGACATAACATATACAAAAAAGAAAAGACTTCAACGCGCGCAGCGTTACAATTTACATATTTTATTTTTTAGGTTATACATTAAAAAAATATAGTAGTATTTTCTTGAATGAATGAATAATTCTTTATTGCACAAAGAAAAGATACTACAAGAAAAGGCGGTCGTATTATAATTGTATTTTCTTGTTTTTGTTTTAAATCAAGTAGTTTCCGTATTAAATAAAATACTGTGTTTATTAAAATGTAAATAAACTTTTAAATATTACGTAGACCTTTGTAAAATGATTTTTTATAAAATATTCGTGACGCACAAACACACAAATTCTGTAAATTTAAATAAAACCTTTGAATCATTTCTTTTATTCAAGGATATATCATAAAACCGACTCACAAAAAATTTCCTAAAAATTATGCAAATATCATATTAATCTGAATTTTATCGCCAAATAATGTCACGTTCACCTTGACGAGAGAAACCGCGGGATTTAATAGGTTGTAATTGGAAAATTTGTTTGTGTATCAAGGGTAACCTCTGCAATGACTAATTGTTCGTGAAATTATTTATTTTAAGTTTTTTTCACTTTTTTTTTCATTTGATGTATTTTTTTTGTATTTTTACTTTTAACAGTTTTTACAAAAACAAACATACACAGAAATAAAATACATCTTCAATCTGTATTATAAACTTTCCCAGTGACAAAATTTATCAAAATCTGTTCAGCCGTTTTCAAGAAAGACTATTTCATTAAACTAGCTGTTCCGCACGGCTCTGCTCATATAACATAATTTATAGCCTCGAATATTTATCACAATAATTTTTCAAATCGGTCCAGTGCTTCCTGAGATTAGCGCATTCAAACAAACACTTCATTTAAATATCAATAATATAAAAGACTACTTATCACAATAATTTTTGAAATCGGACCATTAGTTACTGAGGTTAGCGCATTCAAAGAAACATTTTTATATCAATAATATAGATCTAAGAAAACTCTAAAAATCGATGCAAGGCTATTACTATTGATTTATTTAACTAATTGTTATTCTATTGACAACCCAAATTTCAAATTTTACATATAAAATTTGTATAAATTTACATCGACCTTGTCCCACAAAATGTGTTAAAATCCTAATAAAAACTTATAATATTACGTCATATTTATATAACATAACATTTGAAATTTTGACAAAAATAACTGCTTTGATGCAGGTGAAAGTTTTTGAGATTATCACAAAATGAATAAAAAACTAAAGGATTTTAA
Source organism: Phoebis sennae (assembly GCA_001586405.1). NCBI lineage: Eukaryota > Metazoa > Arthropoda > Insecta > Lepidoptera > Pieridae > Phoebis > Phoebis sennae. The sequence continues at coordinate 71,937 of LQNK01000192.1, read as the reverse complement.
ACGTCTATTAAAACATTATTTAACCCGTATAATAAGAATTATTTATTCTACTTATAAAGGACAACAAACAGAACAGCAGATAGGAGAATTACAAAAGGCGGCTTTAGCTAGAGAGCTATCTCTACCAGACAACCACAAAAGTAGAGGAATGCTGTGTCAGAGAAAAATGGATGGCGTACAAAAATAAATTTGTAAAAAACAAATATTAAATAACATATATATTTAACTCATATAATAACTGTATATATTTTTTAAATATATATATATATTTTTAACTCATAAAAGAATAACTAAATATTATGACTTAAAATTCAAAACTTGTAATAAACTAGTATATTTAATAGGTAAGCTAGTTAAATTCGTATTCTAGAATATCCGGGTGTCTGTTTGTCCTATATAACCTCGTGACTGAAGGCCGTCATGTATATACGTGACTTTATTAAATATCAAGTATTTAATAATTTGCGTAGTTTAATATTCGTTTAAAATTAATAATAAATTAAATTAATTAGGATTTGAAGTAAATTATGTCACAAAAGTAATAACATTAATATGACTTATAACTAAACGGCTCGTAGGTTCAGTGGTTAGAGATAGGCGTTACAATCGACAGGTCCAGGGTTCGATTAAATTAATAAACTACATGATGGAATTCATTGATTATAATCGTCAATTTATGGTCTACATTGGATTACTACATGAAACTGACAGAAAAAAAATTCACAATAAAAGAAATGGTATGTCATTAATATTTATGAATTCAAGGTTCATAAATTATATTTAGTCGGTTTAAAAAACTGTATTTTGTAGTCCATGCGAAGCTGCGGTTATAAACTAGCAAGATATAATACCTATGTATTATATCTCATACATTATATCTCAACAGTCAAAGTTTATAACTCAATTATACAATAGGTTACTCAACGTTACGTAATGCCATTGTGTCGGTCAACAAAGACTTGCTAGAAATCGTGGGTCAGTAATAAAAAGATTAATTTAGGATAGACAATATTATACTAGCTTCTGCCCGCGGCGTCGCACGGGTATCAGTAATATCCAGATATTTTTTAAATAAATATTTCTGGACATTTAACACAACGCCATCTAGTTCCAAACAAAGCAAAGCTTGTACTGAAACTACATAGCTGATAGACATACTTAAACATACTTTTTTTGTAAATATACTATAGATAAATTAATAACCAGAGAGTAGAACTCGTGGGGATCGAACCTATTCAGCGCAATAGACTATTGCTGTATCCACTGCACTAATCGGGTGGTCAGACTATACGAATAAATATAATATAATACGTATATACGAAATCTCATCAATATCAGTTCAAGCGTAATATACCACCTCCCAGCAGATCGGCGTGAAGCAGTATTGCACTGTGTTTCGTACGGTGAGCGGACACGGAGGCCTGTATTCCCATCCCTTTCCTCTCCCATCGTGTTCAACTCCTCTCCCAATTTCCCATGATTAATCCTTTTCTTATTACCCTCTCCTTCGCATGTTGTAGATGTTCATGGGCTGCGGTCAGTCACTTAACATCAGGTGAACTACATGCTCCGCTTGCCTGCTATAACATAAAAAATGTTTTAATAAATTCAACTGAATTTAAATTTGCTAACATGAAAATAATCACATAAATACCAATAAAATCGGTTAAAAAATCAATAAATCACAGTAAAAACCGGTTAAACATCGAAATATTTGTGTTAAGATTGCCTTCGAATTAGTGTCGAGGCAAAATAGATTATCATTATTTGTATAGATTGTCGCTGAGATATAATTATGAGGAGCTAAAGTATTATAGCATGTGATGATAGATATGTTTTTATAAGAATTTATATTAAATAAACTAATAATAATAAAACAAAGTTGACTGTCCCTATGTTATCTTTAAATTATCCGACTTTGATGTGATTTTTTTAATAGATAGAGTGTATTAAGATGAATGTCTATATGTACATAACATGTATAATATTGTAGTTTTATATATCCGAATGGGAAAAGGCAAAAGAGACGAGATAGATATTTTAATATCATGCCGTGCCGAGCGGGCCGTTGATCTCAATGAGTCCCACAGTAAAAGTATGTTTTTTCGGCATAGTTCTTTATTTCGTACTCTAAACTATAGAGGGTGTAGCGTAAATGGATAATATGGTGGAAGTTATCACGGTTCAGAAAATTGGTTTAAATAAATATAAATAAAATAATAAATAATTTATTTCTCCTCATATTAATACGAAAATAACACATTTGTTTTCCGGGATAGAATCAAATTCTGTGACGAGCTGGTGTCTGAAGTGGGCGTTAACCGATATTACAGATCACCAGGTCCCCACCCTCGGATCGAATGGTTTACAATCTAGAAATTTTAACATTAAAAAGAAGAGAAATGTAGAGTTTTGGATGTATGAATGAATGAGTGGTGTGTGTGTGTTTAAAAAAATTTGTTGAGTATATAAAAGTACAATTACATCCTCCTTATGCGAAAGTTGGTGAGGATGTTTGTTTATTACCCTTTCACGCAAAAACTACTGAACAAATTTTGATGATACTTAGTAAACATGTAGGTAAAGATCCAGAATAACACATAGGTTACTTTTAATCCCGGAATTCCTACGGGATCAGTTGCTGCGCGGGTGAAACCGCGGGGCGATGCTAGTCTATAATATTAGTTAGATTACACTATGACCATACTTAAGACCTCTATTAACACGTTAAATGCCATATTGAAAGAAAGAAGAAAGAAAAATCATTTATTGGGACAACTCATTATACATACATTTACAGACATAATGTAAACAAATGAGTGCCCCAACTGGGTCTCCACTCAATGAATAAACGGAATTCCAGGTACAGCTGGAATTCTCACACTGATTTTCAGTGGACACCACAATTGACTCACTGACGGCAGCAACAAAAATCAGTAATATTGCAAATTGCATTTTATAACAAAAACAAACATTCGGCTATACAAATAGACAAACACACGTAATATATAAGTGGCCAGTGACCTCAATACCTACTTTGTGTTCAATTCCGTTCAAATTATGTTTATGTAACTTGCTATTGTTTCATATTTATGTACATTTCGAATAAACCAATAAAATATTGACTATGTTGTCACAAAATTGCCCGATTTTTAAATAATTATATGAACTTGGAAATTTTGCTTTTTGTTTGTTATACAAACAAACGATCAAACAAAACATTTTTGATTGTTTGTATCTTTGTTTGTTTGTTCCAATAAAATATTGACTATGTTGTCACAAAATTGCCCGATTTTTAAATAATTATATGAACTTGGAAATTTTGCTTTTTGTTTGTTATACAAACAAACGATCAAACAAAACATTTTTGATTGTTTGTATCTTTGTTTGTTTGTTTAAGAGCTCTTATCTCAGGAACTACTGTTCCGATTGAAACACTCCTTTTGTGTTAAATAGAACATTACTCGAGAAAGACTAGGCTGTATAACATTATGCAACTGAAGCGAAACCACGCTGTATAGCTAGTTGGAGTAGCCAGTGACCACAATAAAATTTTAAGGGATTCATGTATACAAGACATTTATACCCTTTATAAGTAAAGTAGAAATACTAAGCTAAGTTCAATGGGTTCCAAATAACAAGTAGCTGGTTTATTAGTGAGGTACTGTTACTGATTTAGAGTAAGGAACCCAATCGTGGTATCTTTTTATTACCATATAAACATTAACTTAACTTAAATGATATAATTTATATACAGAGAAATAGTCTTTTAACGGTGGAAAATGAAATGAAATTTGAGAGTCGTTCAGCATGTTTCGCTTAAAATTAAGCATGCAAATATGTAATTATTGAATTGAATAATTGATTAAATTTATACACGTCAAATAATAAAAAAATACATATCATTACAGCTTATTGTCATTCATTAATAACGGCCATTTTCATTAATGTATCAATGATTATGGATAGATTGTTATGTCAGATTATATGACAGTAGATAGACAAAAATCATAGCAAATGTATCCGTCGGTAGGATATTGAAATCAAAGTAAGTGCAAATAGATTTGTCTGACTTAAGCAAAACTAGGGATAGATAGAATATTGAAAATGGCCGTAAAAGTAATTAAACATATGTATAAACTAAATTGTGGTGTTGTCAAACTGCAGCGGAGATTCAGGGGTAAAATGGAATGTCGTGATTACTGATTTATATTTCAAAACGTGAATTCGAAGGGACTGTAACAGAGGAATCAGAAAGGATCCAAGGTCACATCTAGGACTCGTTCTTCTGACATTTACAACCCTTGGAGGCGATGACACTTGAAGGTTGCAACCTTTTACGTGCGTCAGTGAATCTTGTATTACTGTTTTTTTTTCGTAATTAATACCAGATGAAAACCTTTATAGGTTAACAATGTTTGTCTATATAATATGTGTCTGTCTGTCAGTACTTTTAGCGCAAATATTTTAATGCTTGTCTATAAATGCGAAAGTATATTTGTTTGTTTCTTCACGATTTATCTACACAATTAACCTTTTGAAATGTTGCATACATATATAGCATACACAACTATGCTGGATATAATATGCTATTTTATCGGATATTTGGATTTAACCAAAACTAAATATAAATAAAGACACAACACTTATACAAATAAAACAAAACGATAAACTGAAACCTCAAAAAAATAATGAGCCTCTAATTCTTAGAGGAATCGTACGTCATTTTTATACAACAAGAGAATACGATGCATACATTTTTTATGTTATAGCAGGTAAGCGGAGCATGCGGTTCACCTGATGTAAGTGACTGACCGCAGCCCATGAACATCTACGACGAAGTGTCGCAGATGCCTTGCCGGCTTGAAGGAAGGGGTTAATAAGGAAAGGATTGAGGAATTTGGGAGAGGCGTAGAAGAGGAGGACAATATCCAGACTTTAAACATTATTACTATAACAAATAACAGATTTAATTCAGTGCTTCAGTAGTTAGGCTTTCTAAAAGCTAGCTCTTTCTTTAAACAAATACGTTTTCCTTATTGCCTTTTATCAATTTTTAGGTAATTTTTGTCATAAAAATATACTATCATAATTTAATACATGACTATATAACAACATTAACAAATACACAATTCATAAAATTTAAAAGTAAACCGAAATTGACTTAATTGTATAATAACAGCATTAATTTTAATTGTTTTACATAAATGCTGTTTAAATTAGATTTACTTTAAGTCTTCATTTCACAATGATTTCTGAACGAATTGCAACGTTTTATTAAATTATGTCAGTTTATTTTTTCTCATTAATAGTGAGCCTGTGTAAATAATGATTATTTATTGTTTTAAGTATTTTTAATCGTTTACTATATTTTAGGTTTTTAATAGGACTTTTTAAATATCCTACTTTGTTTTTGGGTGTTATCTTTGGATTTTAATGTTTTTTCTTTCTATAATCTCCGAATTTAAAGCTAGCGAACTTTGTAGCACATGTAATTATAAACTATTTTTTAACAAGTTTAAAAAGTCGAATCAATGACTTGTCTTGTTGCTCTTGCTTGCAAAATCCTATTAATTTTATAAACGTGAATGTTCGCATATTTATTGCTCTATTACTAAAAAACAACTGAGCGGATTTAGATGAAATACAATATCTATATATCAAAACACTTTTGCAACACGACATTTTTAACTTTTAATTTATGTGAATTTGTTACTCAATTATTATAAAACGACTAGACGGATTTAAATATAATTTAGCAAAAAGATAGCTCATACATTTTATCCCCAAAACAAACCATCAGCTAGTAAGACCTTTTACACTTTAAACAGATTGTCGCATAATACTTTATTTCTACATTTAATTTAAGAGCAAAGTCATTGCAACATAACCTTCGATGAATTGGGGTCAGTGTATTTCATAATTTGTCACTATCGGTTAATAGCACGTACTTTCACTTAGGTCTAGGAAATATTCTTTGACCTAAAATCTAGGTTTTAGGTATCAATAATTATAAATAAATAAATATTTTTGGACATTAAGCACAACACCATCTAGTCCCAAACTAGGCAAAGCTTGTACTATGGAAACTAGATACTTTTTTGTAAATACATACATACTATAGATAAATGAACACCAAGTACATATTTTAAAAGAGTAACTACCATGTTTCTTGCCGGTATCTTCGCGATAGAATCGACTTGGTTTTAAGATATGCATATCTTAAAGGAATTAAATGTTGTATTTAAAAAGTAAATAAAAAGTATTATATCATAATCCATTATTTTGATTAATCATATAATTTATGTACATACAAATTGTCTGTCTGTTCACCTATATAACAGGTACAAACGAGTTATAGAAAACCGGATGGAACTGGTTAGATAATCCAATAGTGGATATATTTAATTCATTACTAGTTGCTCACGATTTTATAGTTAACTAGCGCACACCGCGGTTTTACCTGCGTAATTTCTGATCCCGTGGCAACTCTGGGATCAAAAGTAGCCTATATAGACTAACCTAACCTTACTTATATGTATACCAAGTTTCGTTATAATCAGTTCAGTAGTTTTTGCGTAAATATAAAAATATAAATTATTTTAATATTTGTATGTATGTTTGAAATGTTTTCACTCAAAAACGGATAGTCCTTGAAATTTTGTACAAAGAATATTACGATCCGTCAAAGACGACGAAAATCGATATTTCTAAAGTAATCGTTCTAAAATCGATATTTCTATGGTAATCGGTCGAAAATCGATATTTCTAAGGTAATCGGTCGAAAATCGATATTTCTAAGGAAATCGGTCGAAAATCGAACTTTCTAAAGTAATCGGTCGAAAATCTTCTAAACAATATTTCGATCCAAAAATTGTATCAACTTTGTGTATTTAAACGATTTTGATGATCGATGAAAGACAACGTTACAATGAGCAATACAAACAATGCAACGAGAAATTTATTGCATTAAATATTGCGACATATTGTAACTCACGTTATAAAAAAACTATTTCAATCTGAATTTGATATCTTGTATCAAAATAATAATAATGTCAATGTAAATCACGTTCTAAAAGCGCCTCGACGAAGGCTGATTTGGAAAATAAATATTTTGATGTTGACTTTGAAATATAAGTCTTCATTACATTCATTTCAAATCGATACTTTTTAAAATCATAATCTGCGCTAATATTATAAAGAGGAAAACTTTGTTTGTTTGGTCGTAATATAGGCTCAAAAACTACTGGACCGATTTTAAAAATTCTTTCACCATTCGAAAGCTACATTATCCACGAGTAACATACGCTTTATTTTATAGGCTTTATTATCCTAACAATTACAGGACAGTTGGAGTTTCCGTTAAATTAATGATTGTTAACAATTACACATTGTATCAAAGCTTTTTGAAAAGAGCAACTACTCGAGTTTCTTGCCGGTTCTTCTCGGTAGAGACAGCCTTCCGAATCGGTGGTAAATAAAAAAAATATATATATTTATTATGCAAATGTAAATGGCGTTCTAAAAGCGCCTCAACAGAGGCCAATTTGGAAAATAAACATTTTGACTTTGACTTTGACATTATGCTACGGGAGCGAATCAGTGTGAAAAATAAATAATATATTTAAAGCTGTTTGTAAGTTTGTGCATCTTCACACCATTAAAATCGAGGTCCACCTATTTGGGCCTGCTATCAACCCACATAACCATACTTTGTAAAGGCCAGTGGGTTACCGACTTTGCCCTAAAAGGGGAGTGCGTCTGCCTTTTATACGCAATGCATTGTAACACGACATTTTTTAGGCCCTGATAGAAAAACGGTCAAAGAATCACATTTCTTTTATTGAGCTTTTTTAACAATCCCTTCGTATTACTGCTGTTATATCGTGTGTTAGCTTCCTACAGAAAAATGTTTAATCTAAATAATAATGTGTATAATTTATCTTATGCGGGTGTATACAGCCGAGCTGTCTTGGGTTTTGGTTTTTTACATAACAACGCCAGGGAGTTAGCCACTTTTTTATATCAAATCAGGCAAGTGGAGCATGCGGTTCACCTGATGTTGAGTGACTGACCGCAGCCCATGAACATCTGCAACATCAAGTTGTCGCAAATACCTTGCCGCCTTGAAGAACAGGAAGAGATGAGGAGGGAATTAATGACCTGAATTGGGAGAGGAGTAGAATATGATAAGGGAGAGGAATGGGAAGGGAATACAGGCCCCCGGGACTTCGCTCACTGTACGAAACACAGTGCAATACTGCATGACGCCGATCTTCTGCTGGGGGGTAATTACACCGGTGCGAGCTTGGCCCAATCGTGCAATGCTCGGCTCCCACTCTTATTACTGAAGATGTTATGCAGCAGAATTACCCTCTGTCGTCTCTTACGACACCCACGGGTAAAAATGTGGTGGCGACACATGTATTCTAACACGCGCATCGATTTCTTTACGATGCTGATGTGCGGTTGGCTTTATACTCATATGTTGCGGGTGTTAGTAAATAAATAGAAAAAGCTTATTACAGTATATAATGAGATTTTAATGATAGTTGTAATATCCGCCATTTCTACACATTATTGAAGATTAAACATAATGATGGCATGACAATTGGAATCGATTTTATTTACTTACTTGTTAATTTGTACACTTTGGTTAGTACTTTCCATAGATTTTAAACGAGGTTTTTTTAAAATTATTTTGTATCTTAGATTATAGGGTTGCCTGGCAGAGATCGCTGTCAGCGATAAGGCCGCCCTTTGTACATAGTTATAAGTATTGTTAACTGTAGAAAATTATATGTATGGTGTACAATAAAGATTTTTTCATTCATTCATTCATACTTTAATTCATTCATTCAATACATGTCGACATTTTTTGTTCGTGTTTAGGTCACATCTTTCAAATTTGAGGAAATCTTACGCTTATGAAGGTATATAATGATATGAACAAACAAACAAAAATTTTATTAAGATTTTTCATGAAAAAAATTAAGTTGTGGGTCAGGTATAGGTGTTTAATACTTATGTATTATAATATTTTATGCGGAGTTGGTACGTAGTTCATATTATAATGATATAATAATTAAATAACTATAAGCTACTTAAAAGTATACTAATGTTTACATTCATGAATTAGTTTAAATAAAAAAGCGAGGCTTTAAATTAAAATATAATTTAGATATGCTGTGTCAGTTTATGACTTTTTATAAGTTTAAAATATTGTTGATGTTATAAATGTTTTTATTATTAATAAACTTAAAATAAATTAATTTGTGAATGAAAAGAAATGAAAATATCCTTTATTGGAAGCACCATGAGAAAAATAAGAGTCAACATATCTATATTAGAATATGCACAAAAGGCGAACTTATGGCTACAGAGCTATCTCTTCCAGGTAACCATTTAGGAAAGACAGAATTAAAATTGAAACTTAAAAGTAGGTAATGTAAAATTGTATGAAAACAATTAAAAAATGCAAATCTAGTTTTAACACTTAATAGACTTATAACAAACAAACAAAGTATACATAATATAATACATATATAGATAAAATACAAATAAAAAATGGTTATAAACATTAAAATTCATTTAAAACTGATCAACCATTAAAAATTTGCCACCATCGCCGTTACAGTTATGCAACAGACAGACAGACAGACGTGACGGTCGTACGAAATACAGCCTACATATATATGTAAATGAAGGTGAAAATGTTCATATTACAAGAATCACAATTATGAATGCAGTGTTGCAAAAATATATACAATGGAACTATTGGCGTGACCCGTTAGGCGCAGTGGTTCAGCAATGGTCTATTGCGCCGGTGGGTGTGGGTGCGATCCCCAGCAGAATATGATGTGATGAACATTATAATTTTCTACTGTCTGGGTGTTCATTTATCTATAGTGTGTATGTATTTACAAAAAAAAAGTATGTTTAAGTATGTCTATCAGTTATCTAGTGTCCATAGTACAAGCTTTGCTTAGTTTGGGACTAGATGGCGTTGTGTTAAATGTCCAGGAATATTTATATTTATATTTATTGAATTGTCGTTTGTATGAAATACAATTTCACGTTTTCAACACTTTCAAAACACAATTTTCTACTATCTGGGTGTTAATTTTTCTATTAATAGTATTTCTTTTGACTTATTCAAAGTTACTCCACAATGTAAATAAAAAATAATGTTCTAGAAATAATCCTATATACATTATTATGTATTATACTTTAAATTTCCTATATTTTGGACTTGTCTACACAAATATTATAAAGAGCAAAACTTTGTTTGTTTGAATCGGCTCTAAAACTACTGGACCGATTTTAAAAATTCTTTCACCATTCGAAAGCTACATTTTCCACGAGTAACATAGGCTATATTTTAAAGGCTATATATAACATTATGCTACGGGATCCGCGTGGATCAGCTAGTGCTAAATAATAATAATAATTTAATTTATTTTTCTCATCACAAATGTTTGTCACTATGTTGTACATTACAATGTTAACTTAAATTCTTAGGACTATCATTTGTGAAAGACTGGTGCCCGAAATAAGTATTAAATACTTTTATCACGGGTTTATATATTAAAGTATATTGTATTTTATCCCGTGTAATAAAAAATCATTACATTTCCATTTAACCGATTGTAAAAAACGAGAGTATTGTCTTAGACACGCATTCGATCCGCCTCGTTGAACGCTTTCACTGTGATTCTTACGTAATTCTAAGATTCGGTTAGGTCGAAGGTTCGAATCCTATTAAGAACTATAGCTATTTAATATTTAATAGACTGTTATTCTTGTTTTTTCATAGTTATGGGTATTCTATAAAAATCATTCCTTAATATTATAAGCGAAAGTAACTTCGTCTCTCTTTTTGTCTAAACCACTAAAACAATTTGGATGAAACTTTGCACAGATTGTAAAGTCACCTAATACAGCTGATAGTCTATTTTTATACGAAATTTCATCAAAATCTGTCTCGTAGTTGGAGCGTGTTTGATACACAAACATCCAAAGTTTCACATTTATAATATTAAAAGGATAATATAGGAATGATTGAAAGAAAGAAAGATTGCTATATTAATATAAAGTTAAAAGATAATTAATTAATTTGTTTCTACTGTGTTTACTTTTCTTATTGAATAAGTAATTTATCTATATATTTCTCTATGAAAATAGTAGTAGTAGCATAGTAGCATAATGTTACTCGTGGATAATGTAGCTTTTGAATGGTGAAATAATCTTTAACATCGATCCAGTTTCTGAGACTATTCATGTCAACCAAACAAACAAACAAAGTTTTCCTCTGTATAATATTAGTGTATACAAGTCGCTAACAAGCTTGTTTGTCTGTCTGTCTATCATAGAACTATATGTTTGTTTTTGCATACAAAACAAACTTCAATAATAGGATAATAATCTATACTATAATCTATACTATATAGGAAAATAATCTTAACGCATTATAGTATCAAGTACATAATTTATGTACTGAATAAGATCTTGCGTGATTAGAAACTATATGTACGCTTTTTGCACATGAATTTTATCATATTTTTAATTCTCCATAATTTTTTATCACAATGAAACTCTTGAGTTACAAGGTAAATGACAACTGTTTTAAATACCTTTTTGATCTAGTGATTGCATATATTACTACTTATACTATACAACTTTTCCTAATCTTTTTCGGTTGTCTGGAAGAGATCGCTGTAAGCGACAAGACCGCCAATTGTACTCACTTCTATAGCTATACCTTTTCTTGTAGTATCCTTTCTTTTTGTGCAATAAAGAATTATTCATTAATTCATATATTATATACTAACAAAGTCCCGCGGTTTCACCCGTGTAACTTCTGATCTCGTCGCAATTCCGGAATTAAAAATGACCTATATGTTAGTCTGAATCCTTACCTACATGTATAGCGAGTTTCATCAGGATCGGTTCAGTAGTTTTTGCGTGAAAGAGTAAAAAACATACATACATACATTCGCACAAACTTTCGCATTTAATCGCATAATTTCGCATTTACGTTTCACCCATGTAACTTCTGTTTTCGTGACAAATCCGGGTTTCAAAGTAGCCATAATGTTTTTTAAAATTTCATCATAATCGGTTCAGTAGTTTTTGCGTGAAAGAGTAACAAACACACATACATCAAATTTTCGCATTTATGATATTAGTAAAACCGGGATACTTAGTGAATATCAATATCTTATTAACTAAGATAATTATAAGAATGTTAATTATAAAACCCCGGTCGTTCACCTTGCACCGTCCTTGTGTTAAACTTTTACCTGTATTGTTATCCGCCATCTTGGATTCTCAACCTTATATAGCGTTCGCAAAAACGTACTGTAAAATGTCGCTTTTATAACAGCTATACTAATATTTTAAAGAGGAAAAATTTGTTTGTTTGTATTGAATAAGCTCCGAAACTGCACATAATAGGTGTTCATGGGCGGCGGTGATCACTTAACATCAGGTGACCCACTTGCTCCTTTGCTTGCTCTGCCATTAAAAAAAAAAAAAAAAAACTACTGGACCGATTTTTTGACAACCCGATTGGGGCAGTGGACACAGCAATGGTCTATTGCGCGGGAGGATGTGAGTTCGATCCCCACGAGTAGAACATTACGATGTGATGAACGTTGTAATTTTCTACTGTATGAGTATGTACTGCCTGGCAGAGATCGCTCGCAGCGATAAGGCCGTCTTTTTAGACCTCTTTCTATATAAAATAAATTATAATTTGTATCTTTTTTTTATGTGGTGCTAAATTGTGTTTGTATTGTATTGTACTGTATGTACTTATTTCCAAAAAAGTAAGTTTAAGTATGTTTATCAGTTATCTAGAATCCATACTACAAGCTTTGCTTAGTTTCGAACTAGATGACGTAGTGTTAAATGTATAGGAATATTTATTTATCATTTATTTGGATGAAATTTTGTATGGAGATTCT
>LQNK01000192.1:23997-48470 GCA_001586405.1 Phoebis sennae | reverse complement strand
TTGACATGCGTCCAGAAAAATTTTGGATTGGATTTAATAGCATTTTCAATATTATTTATATAATTGGTATAACAATTCTTAATAAGAAGCATACAATCTTTTCTAAGGTATTTGAATTCCAAAATATCCGAAGGGTTATTATATATTTTAATTCTTCTGTGTAGTTTATTCTTTTTAGCTAATAATTTTTTAAGTCTGAATGAGTACCAAGGAGGGTACTTACCTTGGTAGGTATTAAATTCGGGAACATATTTTTTGATAGTATCGCGAAGTATAGTATAGAATTTCCCTACTGTAGTATCGATATCATCTATGGGATTAAGTTCACTACTCCAATTATATTTACCAAGTCTAAATATCTTAAAAGGTTCTGGGCAGTTTTCAACCACGGTATTTAAAATCTTATTTATTTCAGCTAAGTCATGAGAACGATCTTCATTTCTATTCTTAGTTTTATTCTCAGCTATACCAAGCATGATAATATTGTTCATCCTTAGCGTACGGTCTTGAATTTCTTGGAAAACCTTCTCATCACTACAAAAGTTTGTTTTTTTACGTGACATGAATTCTTTAATCTCTGTCACCTCTGATTCCAGGGTAAGTATGTGGTTTTCAGTAATAGAATTTTTATTAGAAAGATCTGATATTTGTGTTTTCATTGTATTTTGTTCACTTGTTAAAGTATCAATTGAGATTTTAATATCCGTTAATTGTGACTTTATTTCATATATGTTATCACGCATGAATTTCAGGGTAGTTTCCTGTGTACTCGTAAGATTATCCAACAAAGTCGTTATGTCTCTCCGAAAGTCTTGAAGTTCTTGAGAACAGGAACAGTTTTGTTCAGGTTGTTTACGTTTCCTCAAAGTGATCTGTTGTTCCGCTCCATCTTTTACAATATTTGGTAAGTCTGATAAGGAGCCACTACGGGCCGGTGGAGACCGCCTCACGCTCATGACTTGTACCACACACCAATACTGCAACCCAAGGTCGAAAGTTACTCGCGAGCGTTACGTCGCCGATCGGATCGTCGCAGAGCGAGAACAAAAATCAGAGGAGGACTTTTTTACTCGAGGGGGTGAAGAGTGTTAGTTTTAGAAATTAACTGATCTACACGTCTACTCACAACAAGCACCGTGAACTGAACTGATTGATTCGAAATAATAATAAAACTATAGCCCTATTAAACTAAACTTTTCTTTCTTTCTTCTTCTTTTATTTATTTTCCATAACTTGCAATACTCCCACTGTATCATTGTAGTGCATTCAAGGGCAGTTTGCGGCTGGTGTCCCATAACACATTAAAAGTCTCTAAAGCGGATCTATATCTCTACGATGTGTACAATTTCCTACTTGGCGTTAGTCTAATACGTATCTATAATAAACGTGGCGTTGACATAACTACCAAAACCTGGTTCCGATTGATTTACGGCCATTTTCAATAATGTATCAATGATTATAGATAGATTTTTATGTCAAATTATATGACAATAGATAGACGAAAGTCATAGCAAATGTATCTGTCGGTAGGATATTGAAATCAAAGTAAGTGCAAATAGATAGATTTGTCTGACAAAGTAAGCAAAACAAGGGATAGATAGAATATTGAAAACCGTTGCTAAACCGTTCCTATTGAAAACTATTCCTTGCTATTATACTATGACGTTCCGTCGTTTATAGACACCGGACATAAACTGTAAAATCCTTTAAAAAGTATTTTATATATTATATAACTAAAATTATGGCATATATTAATCTCTTCCAGTACAGTAAGTTAAAAAGTATTTTATATATTACTAGCTGCGCGCCAGGGCTTCGCTCCCGTGGGAATATCGGGATGATATATAGCCTTCCTCGATAAATGGGCTATCTAACACTAAAAAAATTTTGCAAATCGGACCAGTAGTTTCTAAGATTAGCGCGTTCAAACAAACAAACAAACTCTTCAGCTTTATAATATTAGTATAGATATAACTAAAATCATGACTTAAATTTCTTTCAGAAACGAAGCCCTCTACAAGCAAGCATCCACCACGACACCCCCCCCTCCCTCCACCACAAGCACCACAACCACGACCACGGCGCGCCCCCCCCGCCCGGGGAGGAGGCGGCCCTACCACAGATATGACTATTACGACGACGAGGATTATTATTACCCTAGAGATAGGGATGAATACGATTATGAAGAAAGGTATATAATAATAATAATAAAAAGTTCTTTATTTGCCTTCACAACTTACTTAAAACTAAGTAATATATATGATTGAAATGTATTTTTATGTATAACCCTATATTAACAAGCAAGTGGAGCATACGGTTTACCTGAAGTTAAGTAGCTGACAGAAAGGTATGAATGATTTTTTTTTGTGTTAAAAGCAAGTGGTGCTGTTCACTTGATGTTAAGTGACTGACAGCCTATGAACGTCTACAACATTAAAGTCACAGTCATCCAAAATTATGTAAAGTAAGATAAGAATAGGTTAGGAACATAGGAACAATAAAAACATAGTAAAAATCAATTTTATTGTTAATATTATTAGAAATAGAAATAATTTATTCAAAGACAACAGTCACAATGTTTAAACAATTACCACAAGATACATTTTATGTACTTCGCCGGTCATTTTCCTTACTCATAACTTATCTAAAATATGGTACACTATACTATAAAAATATAATATAACTTATGTAAAACTTAATTGGTTTCATATTTCCTTATTATTTTTTCACCATATTTCCTTTTCTCAATTTCAGAGGTAGAAGACAGAGACCTAGAAGGCCAGGCAAAAGAAGGCCTCAGGATGATTATGATGATAGGTTAGTAATATAAACTATTATTATAATCAGTATCTTCTTATATTTTATTTGGTATTAAATGCTTTCACTCATATTCTAATACGTACCTTGAGCATTCCTCGACTCCACTCAACTTCAGTCACTTTTCGGCCTCTTGGTGGATACTTCAGTTATGTCAAACTTTTATCTTAGAATACCGAATATTTCTCAACGTCATATTTGACGTTACCTTAGCCGTGGTTGTGTGGAGGAGTATTAAGGTAACTTCTTAGAATACGGGTGTTAATCTCTGTTCTTTTCATAGTTTTAAAATAGTTAAGTAACATTTAGGTAGTTTTCTTTTATTGTAGAAAAAAAAATAAAGACTGTAATGTTGACACTGTCAAATACATCTTATCGGATAAATTTTCGATATTTACAGATATGAAACCCGGTCAAGGCCACGGGACGAACCTGAAGAGGACTACGACGACCGCAGACCTTACGAAAGACCAAGAAGCAAAAGACCGTACACAGATTACAGAAGACCATACGATGATGAGGACAGAAGACCTTACAAAGGCGGTAGACGTCAAAGACCACGTGACGATGATGAAAGATACAGATCTGATGATGAAGAGAGACCTAGAGCTGGTGGAAGACCAAAGCCTAGACCAAGAGATGAGTTCAGACCGAGGGATGATCCAGTAGATGATACAGTAGACAAATCTAGAGATGATGAAAGAGTCAGAGATGAAATCAGGCCTAGAGATGAGATAAGACCTAGAGATGAAATTAGAACTAGAGATGAGATACGTCCTAGAGATGAAATTAGACCTAGAGATGAGATACGTCCTAGGGATGAAATTAGACCTAGAGATGAGATACGTCCTAGGGATGAAATAAGACCTAGAGACGAAATAAGACCGAGGGATGAGATAAGGCCTAGAGATGAAAAGAGACCACGTGATGAGCTAGACGCAAAAGACGATATTAAACCCAGGGATGAGATTAGACCTAGAGATGAATTTAGATCTCGAGACGAAATTCGGCCACGAGATGAATTCCGTTCAAGAGATGAAAAGAGGCCTGAAAGGAGACCTTTAAGAGATGAAGGTGCGGACATCAAACCCAAAGACAAACCATTAAACGAAGGACGCAGACTTTACGATAGACCCTACAGAGGGCGAGATGAAAGGCCATATTCGAAACCAGAACGTAACTATGACAATGAAGATAAAGCAGAAGAGAAACGGCCAGCACCCACAGCCCCAGATAACCAACCATTAGTGAAACCAAACGGTCACGGTATTTTCAGCAAGCCGAGAATGCCACCGAAAATAAAACGACCTGTCCCGTTAAATGAAAAAGAAAAGTATGAATATGTTACTGTACCAACGACGAAAGCACCAAAAGCATCCGATGATGAATATTATGATGATTATGAAGACGACGACGTGAGTAAGCCATTGCCATCAGCAAAAACAACCACAGTTCAAAGACCCAAACCAGAACCGGTTGAAAGAGAAAAATTTAAACCAGCCAGACCAACAGGCCCTGCTAGTCTTAAAACAAAGAAAACTAAACGACCCATAGATTATGAGGACGATGAATATTATTACGAACCTGCGCCAAAATCTGCTAAATATACTTACACACAGAGAGGCAAAGAAGACAGACAATCAAAACCTAAAGATGACGAATATTACTATGATGAAGAGAAAGAGAAAGACGTACCAGCTAGGAAAAGGATAGAGGATGAAATTGTCGAAAAGGTAAAAGACGTGAGACCAAACGTTAAAGTTTTTAAGCGTCCTTTTTTACCGTCTAGGGGTGGTAGCCCCTACCTACCGAGAGGATTACAACCGGTAGGTGGGAAGAACATGCACTCACCACCAAGTACCACCCCTAAACCGACTTCCACTTCCTCTACCACCACAAGCACCACTCCCACAACTACAACTACTACTACTACAACAACTACGACTACAACAACACTCAAACCAACTACAACTAGACAAACAACAACACCAACAACAACAGAAGCAACGACTCCAAAACTAGAAGAAGAATACGAATACTACGATGAAGATGAGGTTGAATATGAAAATAGAAAGGAACCAGAATCAACAACAGCACCACCTGCAACAAAACCTGAAGTAAAAACCAACCCACCAACAACACAAGAAAACAAAGCAAAAGATTTAGCAACAAAAGTTCTAAGAACATTTAATGATAACTACGAAGCTATCAAAGAACAACTGGAATCAACATTAAAACCAGGCGCGTATTTGAAGCCTTATATCTCACAGATACAGAAAGAAGAGAAGAAATTAGAACCGAAACCTGAAATATCGAAACCATACACAGCTACGGGAAAGCCGCTGAAACTAGACGTATCTATAAAGCAGAATTTAGCTGATTCATTAGAAAATGAATACGACGAACGTTTCAATGAAGCGTTGGCGCCTAATCTCCCTAACATCCGAGCTCCTAGTGGCTTC
The DNA here is from genome assembly GCA_001586405.1 of Phoebis sennae. Lineage (NCBI taxonomy): Eukaryota > Metazoa > Arthropoda > Insecta > Lepidoptera > Pieridae > Phoebis > Phoebis sennae. The sequence continues at coordinate 43,191 of LQNK01000192.1, read as the reverse complement.
ATCGTTCCTTCAAACAGAGACTACACTTTCAGCAGATTTAGGAACAACCTACACGCAGAACCACAATTCTCTGCATCCGAATTATCCCAGTATCAATTACGAAAACCGCAGATAGCTGGGGTGAGTCTTCGAACGCCAACGTCGTATTACTTGAAGCCTCAAGTGGCTTTCAAAGATGGTCTGACGAGGCCGGTTAGACAACTTGTATATAGACAAATGGGGGATTTCTTTTAAAGAATGGATGGTAACCTTTGAAAGAAGGCGTTGTGATTTTAGGTTAAGAATCCGATGCTATATCTAAATGCTATAGTCCGAATACTCAAATGATGCTTAATTTTTAGACATGCTTAAATGTCATTTCGTCCCTTTCTACCTACATAAGTGACATTTAAGAGATTAAAATTGAATATCGCTTCAGTATTTAGACATTCTTCTAATGAGGTTTTATATAATAGCTTTGAACTCTTATGCTATAAATTAAAAATATTTTTTATAATAATTTTACTAAAATATTGACGAATTTCTAGTTTAATTGTGTAAATAACAAAACACACTGTATTATAATTTACACACAGATATATAAAAAATATGTTGTTTTAGCAATAAGCATGACAAATATACATACACATAATTATAATTATACATCGTTATAGCATTAGATATTTACAGACATCACAAGCACACAATTTATTTATTAACAGGAACACTTATTCTAAATAAATATTTAATATCCGAAATCTCCCAATAAAAATATTTAACGTAAGAAAAGATCTTAGCAAATTTATCATTATTTTTCAAATAAGTTCAGATTTTTACAATATTTTTTTAATGCTTTGGCTAAAAATAAAGCTTATAGTATTATATTACTAGCACTATATTACTTCTAAACTATAAAAATATTTTATACAAAGAGATCATAAAGGCAAAATTTCTAATTCATTTAATATATCAGTATCAAATACTCTTGGCCTGAGGCCTTAGCCAAATTCTTGAAAATTACTCTTTTAAATATTATTTATATACTCATTAGATTTGTCATAAAATTATGCGTCGCTTAGTCCGTCAAGAATAAATATAAATGTAGCCTCCTTAAAAACACTATTTTCTTATTAACACTTTTTAAAAAGCAGTTTTTAACGGATTTAAACTTGATTTTGCCTAAATATCGAGAAACTTTAAAAAAGTTGGTTAAAAATAATTTCATAGTAGGACCATATAAACTAATATTAAAATGGCTACTTAAAATCGTTAAATATGTTTTCTTTTGATAAAATACTCGCGTACAATTTAAGGATCTATCACTGCCAATTATATAACGAATTTATATAAATAATACTCTTATTATACCCATTATTACCAACGAATTCAAGTTCACTCCCAAGTGACACTTTACATTGTATAATTGTCACTTAAAAGTAGATACACTTTTAAATGCAAGTTATTCCAAGTCTAGTGACACTTTACACTGTATAACTGTCACACAAAATAGAACCCTTATAAATTACTAAATATTCCAAGTGGAATGACACTTTACATTGTATAACTGTAACTTAATAATGATACTTTTAATTAAGAATTCGCTGGCAAGTTAGTTACCTATTCCTTAGTAAAATCACTATTTTTCAAAGGTTACCTGTAGCGAAATCGTAGAGTCTTACGTCCAAATGCTTAATCGATGCTTAACTTTGATACATACTTAAATATCATTCTGTCTCCTTTCATCTTTATTAGAGTGAATAGTGGCATTTGCCTAGGGTTTGCATCTGTGACTGCAGATCAAGGGGTCTCGGGTTCGAATCCCGGGTGGGGCCAAAAAAAATGTTATTTGGATTTTTCTGACAAAGAAATCAGTGACAGCCCTGAGTAGGGAAGCTGGCGGTGTTGGAACACCCCCGTGCCTCGGAGAGCACGTAAAGCCGTCGGTCCTGCGCCTGATCTCTCTCCGTAAGTGTCGGTCTGCCGTCCCATCGGGTTATGAGAGTGAAGGAATAGAGAGTGCACCTGTGTTCGCGCGTACACTTGTGCACTATAACATCTAAGCATCTGGCTAGTTTTTATTGAGGCAGCATGATATTTAAGCTTAGGGTTGAGTATAGTTTCAGTATATGGGCATTAGTCCTGTATTCAAAGTACTAAATTTACATAAGGGCGATGCGATTTCGTAAGCACTATTGGTAGAACGAGTTGTAATTATTATTTGTAATTATCTTTAAGTTTGTAAAAACAATAAATTTTTTAAAATATTTTTGTGTTTTCCTTATATGGATCGACGACTCGATTGGCGTAGTGGATATACCTGTTTTATGTGACAGCAGGCAAGCGGAGCATGCGGTTCACCTGATGTTAAGTGACTGACCGCAGCCCATGAACATCTACAACATAAAAGTGTCGCAGATGCCTTGCCGGCTTGAAGGAAGGGGAGGGTATAAGGAGAGGATTAATGATAGGAAGTGGTTTTAGGGGGTGGTGAACAGGGCAATCCCTCCATTTCATTTATTCATTGACTAGCTGAGTTCCGCGGTTTCACCCGTATATATCTCCCGTTCCCGTAGGATTCCCGTGATAAATACTATCCTTGCTCGGGTTTCAAAGAACCTCTGAACAAAATTTCATTCAAACCGGTCCAGGAGTTTCGGGCTTGATGAAGTAAATATGTGTTAATGAAACCGCTTGAGTTAAATCAGTATTTATTTTAATAAACACCTATTTTATCCCAACAATTATGCTAAATCATAGTGGCAACGGTAGGATTCTAACAATGTCTCAAACCAGTTTTTGTCTATAATTTTGATGAAATATGACATCGTAATTTGTGTGTAAGCTACGTTCGACTCTCGCTTTTAAGGCGCATTTACAATGGTTATTTTCTTCAGTATCTGGGTGTAGGTGACACCTGTAACGCATATACACCCCGTATTGGGATAATCGTTTTCACTGGTCGTTGCAGCCCACAATCGGGGTACAAGAGATTTCTATAAAACAAGCATTAAAGTCCGCATTACCAGTTTCATTGGTCCTCATGCCGAATGCAGGGAGCCCTGCACGCATTAACGGTGAATTTCATTGGTCGTTAGCCCGCATTTGGAAGCTCCCGCATCGGAGCTAACGACCAATGTATTGCACTTTAAAGTGGGCAGGCAAAAAAAATTCATATAAAGTATTAAATATTTATTATCTATCACCGAATTAATGACTAAAGTATACATTAATATTTATTATTTATACATTCAAATAAACTATTCATTGATACAACAAATACATTTTCCTATTACCTTAGTTTACAATTTTATAAATGCTTATTTTTAATAACTTACGTACGCTGAAACGCCCCTTTAAAGCCCCTCTACACATCAGCAGACCCATACGCGGACGTCATCTGTTGATGGATGAATGCGACGGCAGACTTAAATTCGGCTGTCTACGAATAGACATATTACCCCATCTTCACATCCGGAGACGACATCTGCTGATGTGTAGAGGGGGCATAATACGTCTGTGTCTAGTGCGTAGGTATAAAAGATGACGTACATACACAAATTTGACTTCTCTATTTCCTGTTTTTAAGTTAATACGTGTTTCAGCATTCGAAAGTGACATATGACTTAACCAGATTATTTTTTTTGTATTTATTTATATAGAAGCCTAAAAATATATTTTGTAAATATATAAAATCCAATCTCATTTATAAAGAATGATTAAATGTACAATTTATATCACATTTAATAAAAAGCATTTGTACCACAGTTCTTATATAAACCCATTTACTCATTTGCCGGAACTACATTTTATATTTTTAAGCTAAGCAAAGAAATACACATTATCACAGCACAATAATAAAAATATATAAATTTGTATACATGTAAAAAAAGGTTCATTTTTTTTAATTTGTAAGTTCCTCGTAAATTAATATTTTGTAAGTAGTAACATTTATTTTTCATTAAGAGACTATTATACTAAAAATCTATTTTTTATTTATTGTTACCGACAAATGAGTAGACAGGCTAAACGATACAATGTCGACACTTGTACTATGCCACATTTTTATACTTACCAAATACTCAAACACTACTCAACTTTGAGAAGCCCTTAAATATCTGTTACTGTCCCTCAAAAGCAGGGGTTCCCAACCTTTTCTCCGAGAACCACTTTTATATTATTATTAATAACAGGGACCACAAAGTACAGGGTGACAAATTTGAACCTTTCCCGGACCTATGAAATGCTCATAATAAATATATTTTTAAGGCTCCTGATAGCAGTTTTTTTTTTTGGGGTGGGGGTTAACTTGAAATCTTTCGCAGACTACATTCTACCCTCTGTGGACCATTGGTTGGGAACCCCTGCTCTGTTGATAACGGGACAGTATTACGCATATCCCAAACATATATATTATAAGTATTTAAAGTCTCGAAGTCTCAAACTGATTGCGCAAACTCCTGAACTTCAAGCTCCAAGACCTCGTCGAAAATGGTGGGGCCTTCAAATCCGTGATCACCTTACCTGGATCTCCATTCTTCTCTTCTACCTCAATCTTCTGTTCCTCCACTCTCTCTTCCCCATGGATGAGTCTGTTGATGGGGAATTGGATCCTGTAGAAGATGTAGGACATGCCCCAGATGAAGACCTGGTAGAGGCAGACCTGCCACCAGGTCATGACGCCGAAGACCTGGTAAAGCCAGCGGTGAGTGGCGAAGTAGATCGTGTAGTACCTGTAAGAATTATCAATTAATTAGGTATTTATACTAATATTATAAAGCTGAAGAGTTTGTTTGTTTGAACGCGCTAATCTCAGAAACTACTGCTCCGATTTGAAAAATTCTTTTAGTGTTAGATAGCCCGTTATTCCCACGTTATGCCCGTTATGCCCGTTCATCCCGATATTCCCACGGGAGCGAAGCCCTGGTGCGCAGCTAGTAAATAAATATTCCTGGACATTTAACACAACGCCATCTAGTCCCAAAGTAAGCAAAGGTTGTACTGGAACTAGATAACTGATAGACATTTTTACACATATTTTTGTTAATAGATACAACCCCTGACAGTAGAAAATTACAATGCTCATCTATACATATAATAAAATCGTAGACTAGCCGTGTCTGTACATTTGATATTTTCAAGAAAAAATTAGTGTTTCATGTTTTATTTATGATTCTAAACTCAAAACAATGATTTTTAGAATTTTTATCTGTTTGTCTGTTTGTCGGGCGTTTGTACGAACTCCGAACGGCTCAACCGATTTAAATGCGGTTACTTAAGGCATAAAATATATACTTACACGACAGCATACGCCAAGGCCACGCCCCAATAAATGGTCAGCTCCACCTTCTCATCCGTGGGCTTCCTCCTGGCCTGCAGGATGGTCTCCAGCGCCAGCACCACCAGGATGTTCGTGTGCACGCAGTGGTTGAACCACCAGGGGACCACCTCGTCGTACACCGTGGGGAAGACCAGCTCCCGGTCAACCGCGTATACCGACCAGAACATGGAGGTGACGAACTGGAAATAGATACATATAGTCTTATTAGAAAGAAAGAAAGAAAGAAAGAAAGTTTATTCCATACACAAGCAAAGAAAAACTGAAAAGTGGGTTTAGAAATAGGCTTTAGTATATAAGTTCCGTCCTCTTTTGTGATCCGCAAAATAGTGTGACAAGTTCTCTTTTGTTTTCCTTACAAACCAACACATTACAATTACAAAACAGTCTAAGTAAGTCAGGTTTAAACCTGGACTAAATAATTATTTAAGCCGTTCCGTTTTAACAATTTAACCAATTTAGATTATTAATTAAGCATTAACATTATTTTCTTGTGCCGTTAAAAATATACATGTCATCCCATTTTATACTATTCAAAAATAATGTAAGGAGAAAAGCGTATAATTGCAACAAGATCATAACTAATTTCCGGCATGATGGTCAGTCTCAACAAAGCCAGCTGCACAGGAGATATTACAGTGCACAAGTGTACGCGCGAACACAGGTGCACTCTCTATTCCTTTACTCTCATAATCCGATGGGAAAGCAGACCGACACGAGCGGAGAGAGACCAGATCAAATGGCAATCCTTCTTCTTAAAACTGGTATTGCCATAGTCTATCCCATGTGGCGACAGATTAGAATACGTGTGTTGCCACCCAATCTGTACCCGTTAGTGTCGTAAGAGGCGACGGAGGGTGATTCTGCTGCATAAGATATCCTGACACAATTGGGCCAAGCTGGCACCGCTGTAAGTACCACCCCCATAGCAGAAGATCGGCGTGAGCAGTATCGCATTATGATTGGCAATTATAAATTGGCGCAGTGAATACAGCAATAGTCTATTGCGCCGGAGGGTGTGGGTTCGATCCCCACGAGTAGAAAATTATGATGTTATTAACATTGTAATTTTCTACTGTATGTTTAAATATGCCTATCAGATATCTAGTCTCTATAGTACAAGCTTTACGTAGTTTGGGACTAAATGGCGTTGTCTTAAAATGGCTTGGCCTACTTAAATTTTGAACCACAACATCGATGATATAGCTTACCAGGGTAAAAGGCACCACTGCCCCACAGAACAGGACGTCCCGCCAGTACCGCAGCCTCTCAGCGAAGGTGGTCTTCTCCTTGTCGAACCATTCCAGCATATATATATCTTACCAGGGTAAAAGGCACCACTGCCCCACAGAACAGGACGTCCCTCCAGTACCGCAGCTTCTCGGCGAAGGTGGTCTTCTCCTTGTCGAACCATTCCAGCAGGTCGTATAGCAGAGATATACCGAGGAATATCGTTTGGAACGTCTGGAAAATAGAAGTTTTATTTATTTTTAATTTTGAGACATTAAAATGTACTTATTCAAATCGTTTTTTCAAATTGGCTTGTTGGAAGATCATTTGAAACGTCACATACATATATTATATTCTTTTAATTTACCACCGATTCAGAAAAGATTTTCTAAATAAAAAATCTGTATTTTTCTTTGCGTTTTTACAAAGACGGGGCGAAACGAACATAGGGGACAGGGGTTGAAAATGTGTGATTTTCATATAAATATAATGTCAAGTTTGGTATCAAACGAAAGGTCTTGATTTACATACTTTTTTTGTAAATATATACATACTATTTTTTTTTATTTTATTTACTATAAATAATTAGATAGATAAACACCCAAACAGTAGAAAATTACAATATTCATCACATCATAATTTTCTGCTCGTGGGGATCGAACCTACACCCCACAAACAATGCTAGATCCACTGCGCCAATCGGGTTGTCAAAACATGATTTTGTAACTAGTCGGCCATTTTGAAAATGTGACAGATCGACATCGAAAATAATTTGTCTATCCATTATTTATCAAGGGAGCAAATGTTATCAGTCGGACTTTACCCTACTGTCTGGCACATGTCTCTATGATAACTTTGTAGGTTTAAAACAGGATTTAAATCCGTTCCTGTGTACATGTAAAATTTTAAGCAAAAGTTCATGACATGAATATTATAAGATAAATAAATAATTGTTATCTTTTTAATTGATTCAACAAACAAAGAACGTTGATCACCTCATATTACATAATTATTAATAACTATGTTTAATTTTTTTAATACTTTTTATGTGACTAGCTATTCCGTACTAATACATAAACTAAATATATAACAGTGAATCAATCCAGGGATATGATTCCAGAAACAGATTAAAAATTCCACAATTTCCAGTCTTGCTACAAAAAGTGTAACAAAGTATATATATTTTTTTTCTGAACCGACTTTTCTATAGACTATTAAATTATGACAGGCGCATGCATAATATTTTTTAATAGATCTAACTGAAACTTCGTGGTTTGCTTATTTTTCGCTAAGTTTAACATAACGTGGTATAAAAAAAGAATTTGGACACCCGAGTGCCAAATTAAGATAAAACTTGCCTGTTTCGTTGAGATTCCGAAAGGATTTTTTATATTGATGAATTTATACATTGATACATTGAATTAATAAATATTAAAGTAAAATTGTATGTATGCATGCTATTTTGGTAGCAGTAGGACATGAGATTGTTATCGATGCTATACATAATATGTGAATATTATGTATAACATATCTTGAGCAAATAAAGGAATTTGGATTTGAATTTAAAAACCGAGGTTTATATAACATGAAATTATTTTTTTGAACCGTCATAGCTTCCACTATCTGCAGGTACCATATTATCCATTAATTATGTAACACCCCGTATATATTATGTGTACAAGGAACTAGGATGTATAATACACAAAAATGTAGAATTTTATACTGATACTGTTATCTTAAAGGCCATTGACACCAAGGGCTGTCACGTGTTATCTCCACGTTTCGACACGAAAACGTGAGGATATGATGCCCTATATAGGACTATGTGGCCTTGTGTTTATTTATTTAATTGTTGAAATAGACTACTAATTCCTTAATAACATTATAATAGCGCAAGTGTTTGAAGAAGTGGGTGATGTTTTTTAGCAAAAAATTACTATTTTATTTTATTTATTACATTTTTCTCTATTTAGTGACCTGTGAAGAGGTATCACATCAGAGCTAGTCACAATTCAGTCTCAGAGTTAGAATTTAATGGGTCACTTAACCTTAACTCTAGAGCTTATTCTGTTGATTTTCAAGTACCCTGAAATATCTTATACATAGATCATCAGACTTCAACCAAATTTCTATGTATCTACACTCTACTTTTTCAAAAATACGGTCGAATTGAAAACTTCGTCCTTTTTTTGAAAATCGGCCAAATTCCCATGATACCAGGCTAGTAGAACCTTGTATCATGGAAACTGTGACAATAATACAAGTTTTTTTAATTGTCCTCGGTACAATCAAAAGCAATAAGACTAGTAGGATCCCCATCTTTAGTAATTTGTTTGTTATCAATAAACAAACTGACTTTATCAATACTGACTTGCGAGGTCAAGATTTATTAGCGTTGCGGGGAATACGGGAAACAGTATTATTGAAAATTGCCTACAATAATTTAACCAGTAATTTTGTTTTAACAAAATGCGTGTTTTTTAAATATATTTTCTGCTACATTCACAACTCTACGTTGACATATATAAATAATTTATTTTATTGAATGAAATACTTAATTTAACTGTTTTGTGTTTGTTTTAACGCGAGTAAAGAAAGAAAGAAAAAAGAAAGAAAAATCATTTATTTGACATAAAGACATGACACAATACGTTTATGATAACACAAATAAAAAAAACATACATAGTAACACTCTGACGTGTCATACCAGATGCCAAAAATACTTTTCATATTAAATTGAATACTTTTTAAAGGATTTTAAATGCGGTTTATTTTACACTAACTGCGTCCCAGGGCTTCGCTCCCGTGGGAATATCGGGATGATGATAGCCTGTAGCCTTCCTCGATAAATGGGCTATCTAACACTAAAAAAAATTTTCGAATCGGACCAGTAGTTCCTGAGATTAGCGCGTTCAAACAAACAAACAAACTCTTCAGCTTTATAATATTAGTATAGATTATTATAAACACGACATTTCGAGTACTTTACGGCGAGCGTGGTCACGGATGAATGAGATTATCTTCATGAGTGTTTCAAAAATTGTGCCTACCTAATTTGGAAACTGATATTCATTCATTTATTTATTTATTTATTTCTAATTTTCACATGCCATTACAGGTTATTTACCCAATGCGACAGTGACTTAAAAACTAACAATTAAAACTAGGTGGTAATTATACTATTTTAGAATAACATGCTATATTCCATGGATTCTTAATAATAATTGCTTTTCCTTTCCTCCTTTCCTTTTTTAACTAAATATGGTGAAATAAATTCTAAAATCGGTCTAGCAGTTTCTGTGGAAACATTACAGTCATACATACAAAATATAAATTACAATTTCAAATTCCTCTGTATAATATATGTACGTAACGTTCCTCCTAGCCGAATTTCGGCCACGGCGGCCAATCTCTACAGAGATCAGCCAACTGCGCGGGAGATATTATAGTGCACAAGTGTGTGCGCAAACACAAGTGCACTCTCTATTCCTTTTACTCTCATACCCCGATGGGACGGCAGACCGACACGACCGGAGAGAGATCAGGCGCAGGACCGACGGCTTTACGTGCTCTCCGAGGCACGGGATATATGTAACTAAGTTAATAAAATTACTATTTTGTTAGTTTGTCCGCAACACACGAACTGAAATCATGATCTAATAACTCATGTAACTAATGAATGAATTTATTGTACGTATAGATAATGTCCTATTACACTAGTTTATACTTTTTAAAGTAATATGTAATATACATATAATAATATAAAGCTATACTAATATTATAAAGCTGAAGAGTTTGTTTGAACGTGCTAATCTCATGAACTACTGGTCCGATTTGAAAAATTGTTTTAGTGTTAGATAGCCCATTTATAGGCTTAAGGCTATAGCCTTCCTCGATAAATGGGCCTTCCTCTAGCCTATAGGCTATATATCATCCCGATATTCCAGGAGAGCGAAGCCCTGGAGCACAGCTAGTATTTATATACATCTATAAGTAAAAGCTAATCTATACTTATAATATTATAAGATAAACATAAAAAGACTTCTGTGAATTTACATCTGGAAGGCTGCAGATCTACAGCACAATATTTTATCTTAATGTAGGTCTGCAGGTCTCATTATATTGTGTAAAAAGCTTAGTTTAATTAACATCTGTAAATATTTAAATTTTATTTTTTATTGTTATAATTACTGAGAATTGTATGAATAAATAGTAATTTTTTTTATCTTAATTCAAATGTCTGCCCGTCTGTCTCTTCTATACCTAAACCAATAAATAAATTTAGATGAAATTATATACAACGATAATTTGAGACCCGAGAAAGGATACATGATACTTTTAATCCCGGATATCCGAAAACGGGAGATGTACGTGTGTAAAACCGCGCTAGTCTACACTAGAGGAAAACTTGTTTGTTTGGTTGTTTGGCTCAAAAACTACTGGACCGATTTAAAAAATTCTGTCACCATTCGAAAGCCACATTATCAAGTAACAGGCTATTTTATAGGCTATATATAACATTACGCTACTAACAATCACAAAAACAAATACTTACAAAGTTCCATCCAGTAAGGTACGCAACACGAAACGTATACAAGCATTTTATATCCGGGTTTACGTGTCTATCTAGGCCCAAACTGTTAGCAAACAGAGCTATGTACATATGGTGTAAAATGCCAAATATATGCAACACCGTCCTCCAATACAGAACACCATCGTTTCTATTAAAAAACTTCTCGTTTTCCGTAATCAAGAAACATAGTATATTGTAGAATATGTTATTTTCGCGGAATATAATGTAATCTTCCATAATTAATGTGATTATAAATATATTACTAGACGCCCGATTGGGCCACTAATTAATAAATTATAACAAAGACGGTAGCTGCATTAATTATAATGTTGCCATGTTTAAATTTAAATCTCCCGAAACGAATTAAGAATATTTGTCATAATGTTTAAATCCTTTAAAATATTTATTCCATTACACTTTTTGATGATTAAATTTAACACCTTTTATTACACTAAAATATTATAAAGCATTTCATATCAAAATCCTTGTTTTTTTTACATTTTAAAGTGAATATAGGTCGATTTTTAAAATATACGTTACACTGTTAAATGGCACTCGACATTCTAAATATATTTTATCTATATATAGATTAAAATAACAACACAACACTTTCACAAACAAACACATTAAATGACCTTTAATATCATTAATTAATGATTTATTTAATTAATATAATAAACAATCGATAAGAGTTAACATCGCATTTAAGAATGTTAAAAATATCAGTTGAAAGGGAGAACCTTGTAAAGAGAATGTTACAAAAATTATATTTTGTTTGTTTTTAAAATTTCGTAGTAAATTCCAGCAGATTTACTGCAAAACATTTTTGTAACGAATCGATTGCGCAGTGGTAATCATAGATTCTATTGTGGATATGGGTTCGATCCCTACGTTAAAAAAATAAGGTGTAATGGAAGTTATAATTTTAACTAGTAACCAATAGGTTTGGATTTATTTGTGTATTTACAAAAAAACTATATTTATCGGTTGTTTAGTTTCGATAGAACAAGCTTTGCTTAGTTTGGAACTAGATGGTGTGATGGTAGATGTTAAATGTCCAAGAATACTGAATACCGACTGATAGACATACTTAAATATACTTTATTACCAAATATTGAATTGGAAATAAATATTTTTATTTAAAAGAATAATAATAAAGTCCAAAAGTATTAAACTTAAGCGCCTGTGTTTGTTTGAACGCAGAAACTATCCAATTTGATATATCTCTTTGTTGTCGAAAGACTATTAATCGAGCAGGGATCAAGGAGCTAAACTGCGCTGAATAGCAAATGTATATTTTATTTATTTTTCTTATTAGTTCCGTTTTAAGAACAATCGCAACTGCTGTCAAAACGGTACCCACTGAAAATCAGTGTAATAACGCTGAGTAGGAGACCAATTCATTCAAAATCACACACACTAAAATAGCCATAATATTTCTTTCTCTGTACGTCTGTTATACTTATTTGTATCTTATTTATGTGTGTACACTAATATTATAAAAAGGGAAACTTTGTTTGTTTGTAATGAATAGGCTCAAAAACTAATGGACAGATTTTAAGATTCTTTTACCATTTGAAACCTACGTTATCCACGAGTAACATAGACTATATTTTTTATAGGCTATATATAACATTATACTACACGTGCCAAGTAAATGTATTATCTGTCTTTCTTTCAAGTATTTCATAGACATATGAGTAAAGTCACTAGGGGTGCTACTAACACAATAATTTAGGGAGTATTTTTTAACTGGCAATATTATAATCTATTCTAACGCAATTCCTTTCGTATTGCTTATTGTTAAATGATAACATGATAAATAGTTAACTGGTGTGATAATTTTTTTGTTTATCTGTAGTTCAATATTTGTTATTGTCTTTTTAATTGGTGGGTGGTGAAACGAGAGGGCGTGAGTTCGACTACCAAGAATATAATTATTTGAACTTTGTAATTAGTAAATTTATTAGTAATAATAAATCTTTTTCGTTGTTACCATCACAATTGTCATATTTTGTAGTATAGAATATCTAAGTATTGAATTAAAAACTTTTTTATTCTAAATTTCCACTATTAATTTTAAAACTTTATTCAATTACAAACGGTTTCGAGAATTCATCTGTTTCTTATCTTCTTCAATCTATATTAATGTAGGATTCCAATAGTAAAAGAATGTTTCAAATCGGTCCATATTGTATATAATAGTTTCGGAACCTAAGTAATTTGAATAGACAGAAAGAAAAAAAGGAAGTGTGTTCCATGCTCGACCATGTTATCACTTTCCACCAGGTGAAACTATGGCCAAACAATTATTTATTGCGATATAAAAAAAAGAAAAAAAGCTCATTTTTTCTTGCTCCCAGCTTTCGATTATAAAAAAGTCATGCGAAGCAAGGTCGGACTGCAAGAACACAAACAACTTAAATTATCTTTCCATAAAAACTAACAAAATCGCTTATAACCATTAATTTTAAGATTTAAAATATTCAAGGTCACTTTTTACTAATGCAAAAGTCATTAATGTTACATCCCAATAAAATTGTATATGTCAATTCTTTTTAACCGACTTTCAAAAAGGAGGTTCTCAATTCGATCTTTTTTTGTTTTAATTATGGACCGATTTGAAAAATTATTTTCACATTCGAAAGAGTAATGTCAGTGTGGTCCTATAGAAATTTGGTTCAAGTGTGATCATCCATGTGGAATATATCCCAGGGAACTCCGAAAAAATCAACAGAATAAGCTTAAGAGTTACTGATTATGGAAAAATTATAACTTTTGCCATAAAATAGAACCGACTTCCTCACACTTAAAAGTAGAAAATACTTTTATTTTATTTTTGTTGAAATCTATACAAAGTCGGTGTCTTTATCTATTTTCAAAACAAAATTTTTCCCCAACTTGTATAGATCAGTATTTGATAGTTTTCCTAAGATGAAAGTATATATAGAATATATATAGAACATATACACGTTTCCTCTTTAAAATAATATAATATATACTTAAAATTTACTTAGTTCATTTAACAATGATTACTGGATGTAATTTCGCAATGTACGTCATTATAGCATGACCTGTCAAAGTGACATATACGCCATTTTTTTTGTTTTTTTTTTTTGTTGCCATCTTCAGATAAATCTTTGATTATAGAAAGATGACATAACATGACATCAGAGTAAATATATTTTTTCTAGTATTTAGTTTTTAGTACATTTTTTTTATTTTTTTACATGAATAGCATTTTCGTGTTTTACAGAAAATTTTGAAACATTATAAGAACAGAAGTAACAAGAAAATATACGTCAGAATAAACTATTCTAAGGACATTTGAGGTATAATAAAACAATATTTAAGTATAGGCTATAAAGGAACCTTTTCGCTTAAGAGCGATCTCTTCCAGGCAACCTTTCGGTCTTAATTAAAGCTAGGTGGCGATAAATTACACAAAAAGATAGGTGGCGCAGAATTTTCTACTTATCTTTCAAAAGAAATCCTCAAAATATTTGCAAAAAATCTCAAATTTCCCTCAAAACTAGTCAGATTTTATCAATTACTAGCTGTAGCCTGCGATTTCACCCGCATATATCTGTTTTCCCTGTTCCCGTGGGATTTGATCAAAATCCATTCTTAGCGGATGCCTACGTCATAACATCTACCTGCAGCCAAATTTCAGCCCGATCCGTCCAGCGGTTTGGGCTGTGCATTGGTAGATCATACTTATTAACATTATATAACGCATGTTACCATGCCCCTACGGGGCACATGTATCCTTAGATTATAAGTTAATTTAAGGTATATGCTGTAAAAATATTAATAAATAAATAAATAGATTTGCCTGATCAGTAAGCGAAACAAGGTATAGATAGAATATTGAAAACGGCGGTTAGTCAGTCATCTAAGAATATTATATATAGATTTCATCTAACAAGAAATTTCTCAAACATTCCAAAATCCATAAAATTTCTAGAAAATTCAAAAATCACTCACCAAGAATACTAAAGAAACTGACAACTCAGCCTCCAAATCATTTTGTGTTATTATTCCGAGAAACCTCAACAAAACTATTAATTTAACACCCAAATTACATAATATAGCGACACTGTGAAATAAAATCTTCAAATAAATTGAACTTTTTTTATTACCCATTATACGTATTCACCGTGTAACAATTATGGTAATATTGAGTTTCTTGTGGCAAGTCGTGTAATAGTGTACAAGAGTCAAGGTGATAGATTTTGGATTCAGCGGAGAAATATTAAACCTAGAATAATTGTAGTGAGAACTAGTAGTTCGGTCTGAACTGGACTTTAAGCCTAGTTCATGATATATAAGATACGAATCGTTGTCATTAACGTTGTGATAATCAACCATCAGGACCGAGTTTTGGTAGTTATGTTAACGGCCGTTTTCAATATTCTATTTATCCCTTGTTTTGCTTATTAAAGTCAAGCAAATCTATCTATTTGTATTTACTTTGATTTCAAGACGATGTCGACTGATAGCTTTTATGATTTTTGACAATCAAATGTCATTTAATCTGACATTACAATCTATCCATAATCTTTGATACATTATTGAAAACAGCATAAACAAATTTAATAAAAGTATAATTTTATAAACGATTTTTTAATTTCTTTCAGAATTTATTCATAAAATTATTATAAGGAACCCACAAATTATAAACTAAACTAGCTTCAATGGTTCAGACGATGATGATTCAGTCTTGTACAAGACAATATTCGAAGTTAAAACTTTTTGTCTCTTTTTATTAAGAGCTCCTCGACTTTGCTCCCGTAGCATGATAAAAACTCAAGAATTTCTGTACAAAATTTCATCCAAATCGGCTCAGTAAATTAGGCGTGAAGAATTTATAGGTGGAAGGAAATTTAGAGGTGTTGGACAATTATAGGTAAAGACTGTAATTAAAAATGTCAAGTTATTTTTCTCATAAAAAAATTTTTATGAATCAGTATTCAAAACTTTCTAAAAAATGTGTAATATTATTAAATTATTTTACTTACTATTTAAAGTATGTAAAGTAATAGTTTAAATGTAGTAATTATTTGCATGTTGTGTTCGCTTTTATTAGGACGGTCAACTTCTCCTTTCAAAAAATATTCTGTTTCTGTTATAACATGTTGTAGTTGTTACGTCCAGTTAGCGGGACAAATAAATAAAAAAAAGTAAAATTTGCGTCTGACCATAAGGTTATTTATTACGTATTTAGTAAAAACAAAACAAATAATAAAGCTTTGGTTTGGTTTTATACATTAATTTAAGTTATATGAGAAATATAAAATTATTTAAATATTAACATTTGAATATAGTAAATCTAACAGTTTCTTAGTTTGGATGTTTGTAACACAATCCTACAGAATCGACTGAATATATTTCTATGAAAATTAAAATAAAGATAGACCATGATCTGGATAAGAATTAGATAATTTTTATCCAAAATTCAGAAAGAAAGTCGGTCGGTAGCGAATTAGAAACTATAATAAAATATAAATATGAAAAATAAAATCCTTTCGTAAACTAATAGCAATAGTACATTATTTTATATACTAGCTTTTCCACGTAGCTTCGCTCTCATAGGACTATGTTATGTAGCCTATACTGCCAAGTAAAGATGCATTTTTATGATGAATTATTTTTTGAACCTTTCTTCAAGAATATAATGCAAACATAAGTACAATGACTCAAATGTTTCCTATCTATACATATTACAAAAATAAGTCTGTATGAACGCGATACTCGAAAACTACTGAATGGATTTATATACGGTTTCCAACAATTGACAGAATAGTACTTGAGGAAGATTTTGGTATACAATTTATTACGTTTTTATGTAAATGAGCAGAAATACGTCAATATATGATGAATACCCGATATAATCGAAGCGAAAAGAGAAAGCGAACAGCTGGTTAATATTAGTATAGACATTAAATACGCCCTTTACTTACAATTAGCAAATTATTGATAACCAATTTTTGCTAACAATAATTTGTATAATAACTTCTTATTTTATCAATGACATCATATAACTAGTTTATATCAATGCCAAACAGTAATTGCTAATCAGTAAAAATAACATTTTTATTAGTATTATCATAAAAAGCTTTGTGCTACACCTGTAGAAACATTCAAGTTTCTGAAAATGGATGGATGTTTGTTCCTCTTTTACGTAATAACTACTGAATGAATTTTGAATGAAACTTGGTAAACATATAACGGCCGTTTTCAATAATGTACCGAAGATTATAGATAGATTGTTATGTCAGGTTTTATGACGTTAGATAGGCATAAGTCATAACAAAGGATCCGTCGATAGGATATTGAAATCAAAGTAAGTGCAAATAGATTTATCTGACTTTAGTAAGCAAAACAAGTGATAGATAGAATATTGAAAACAGCCGTAGGTAAGGTTCAAACACAGACTTCTTTAACTTATATACCAATGGGTTGTATTATAAATGGCTCGTACTCTTAATTTTATTGTATAAATTGAGACCTTTCATTTGATACCACATTCTGGTATGTTTGTATTTAACTCGCAAAGACCCTCTTTATATTCGTAAGCCAACTGATTTCCCTCATATCCGAACTAAATTTAAAATAAAATTTTAATATTATATGTAGACTATACTCCGTAAAAATTTTATCATAATCGGAGTAGCGATACACAGAGCTAGGACCATTTTGTTGTGGAGGTGTTTGAGGCAAGCTGAAAACTTACATGATGCCTCTCCTATATCCCGATATGGAAGTATAGAGCTGGTTGTTGTAACATTGCAATTTTCTAAGGATGCTGATTTTTTTTTATACTAATTAGGTGAACTTTTTTTTTATACTAATTGGTGTTACAGATAGTCCCATTTGCAGAGCCTGCTTAGAGGCTGAAGAAACGGCCGCCCACGTCGTATACGAGTGTTCAGGAGTGGCGAGGCCTGAGGCCTTCATCAATCTGGGAAGACTGGTGGGCTTCATGGAGAAGTTGGGGTGGTTCAAATAGCGACCATCCCCTCTCACGCAAAATAGGCGCTTGACGTCGATTTGTGGAAAACTTGCTCGAGTTATTATTATTATTAGGTGAACGTTTGGCCACAGTTACGCCTGATGGTAAGCGTTAACGTGGCCTATGATCAAGAACGTTCACCTAAGAGATGCCTATTCACGAGCTGTTTAATTTCTCCAGGTTGTAATGTGCTGGGGAGACAGACGTTGGGAGAGAGTTCCATTCCGGAGAGTTGTTAATTTTTCTATAGTATTTGTTTAACGGTCGTTTTCAATAATGTATCAAAGATTATCGATAGATTGTAATCTTAGATTAAATGACATTTGATCGTCAAGTCATAACAAAGGATATTCGTCGACAGCGTATTGAAAGTGAAAATAGATAGATTTGCCTAACCTTAGTAAGCAAAACAAGGGATAGATAGAATATTGAAAACGGCCGGAAGTGTATCTATCAGTAATCTAGTTTCCAAAGTACAAGCTTTGCTTAGTTTGTGACTAGATGGCGTAGTGTTTAATGTCGCAGAATAAAAATAAAAAGGGTGTAAAAATAATTGTGTTGAAATTATAATTGCTACACTCATGAACAATAGAATTACAGTTAATTATGTACATTTACATACTACGATGCTTATTTATGGATTAGCATCTATAATTACTCAATATTTAATTGAGGAAATAAACATATGAGTTAATTTCGTAATATCCAAAAATTCTACTAATATAAGTGTTAAAGTTTGGATGTTTGTGTTTGTATATCAATTACTCCGCTACTACTGAATCGATTTTGATGAAATTTTAAATATATATCTATTTGATAGGTATAAATAGAATATCTTTATACTATAGGTATTATTTATCTATAGACCCCAAATTGAACGCCAGCGAAGATATTTATAACTAGGTGTGTCCCGCGGCTTCTTGTATATCTCCCGTGGAATTTCCGGGATAAAAGCTATCCTTTGTCCTTTGACGGACAAACAGTCTGTGTACAAAATTTCATGCAAATTGGTTTAGGCGTGAAGAAGAGATAGATATATAGTCTGAGTTACTTTCATATTTA
>LQNK01000192.1:1646-12767 GCA_001586405.1 Phoebis sennae | reverse complement strand
AGAAATGGTTCAGTTACTCTTTTATTATATGTATAGATGTCAAGTTAATTTGTAACCTGGTGATGAATAATCAAACTGGTTGTATCTACACTAATATTATAAAGATGAAAACTTTGTTTGTAAATAGGCTCAAAAACTACTGAACCGATTTTATAAATTCTATCACCATTCGAAAGCTACATTATCCAAGAGTAACATCCTACTACTATTATAAAGGCGAAAGTTTGTAAGTATGGATGTATGGATGTTTGTTGCTCTTTCACGCAAAAACTACTGAACCGATTGTGATGAAACTTGGTATACATATAGATGAGGGTTCAGAATAACATATAGGCTACTTTTAATCCCGGAGTTGCCATTTAATCAGAAGTTACGCGGGTGAAACCGCGGGGTACAGCTAGTAGGCTATATAACATTATGCTACGGGAGCGAAGCCGTGCTCTTAGAAGCGAGCGAAGCGGAACAGCGAGTAAAATAATGTTGTAACATCGAAGAGTTATAATACTAAATTGTAATAAGTATTTAAATGGTGACCTTTTGTCAGTTTGTGGAAAAAAGACGGACGTTGAACCGTTTGTTATAAAAAATAGCAAAGCGTGAATTTAGCTTATTATGCGAGGGTTCCAGATAAAATATATAGTTATGAACCTATTACCTAATTATAAAATGTTTGACTTTTATTCTTCAAAATTTATTATAAATATCTATTACTAGCTGCGCCCTAGAGCTTCGCTCCCGTGGGAATATCGGGATGATATATAGCCTATAGCCTTCCTCGATAAATGGACTATCTAACACTAAAAAATTTTTCGAATCGGACTAGTAGTTTCTGAGATTAGCGCGTTCAAACAAACAAACAAACAAACTCTTCAGATTTATAATATTAATAAAGATAATAATTTAATTGTAAAAACTGTCCAATTTAAGCAAGTGCTGTGCACTATAATTTAATTTAAAGTACAGATTATGTATTCTTATTCATTTAACTAATAATAAAATTGAATGCATATTTTTCTAAAAAAATATCATTTCATTCTAAATATTACCTTGGACGTATTATTAAAATAGATAGGGTTTTTTGATAGATTATTAGCTCAGTTATCATCCCTAAGAAATGCTTCACTCATTACGGTAGATTCTGTATATATCCTATAAAATATAGCCTATGTTACTCGTGGATAATGTAGTTTTCGATTGCTGAAAGAATTTTTAAAATCGGTCCAGTAATTTTTAAGCCTATTCATTACAAACAAACAAAGTTTTCCTCGTAATATTAGTGTAGATAATTCCTACTTATAAAAAAACGGAACCCAAAAATAAGCAATTGTTTTTATACATGTTATAAGTATCGAGATTTTATCGTAAGATATATAATTGTATGTTAAATTCACAAGTTATTTTGTAAACACGGAAGAAAAACAAAGGTATAATCATTACTTGATAATGTATAATTTACACAATATGAATAGTTTGGGTTAAAAATCAATTTATTTCGTACCTACACAAATAGGTACTTCGTGTGGCGACGGGTAAGAATACATGTTTAGATGAGAATACATTTCTACCCGTGGGTGTCGTAAGAGGCGACAGAGGTTAATTCTGCTGCAAAACATCTTCAGCAATAAAAGAGTGGGAGCCGAGTATTGCACGATTGGGCCAAGCTCGCACCGGTGTAATTACCACCCCCTAGCAGAAGACCGGCGTGAAGCAGTATTGCACTGTGTTTCTTGCAGTAAGCGGTTGGGAGGCAGTATTTCCATCCTATTCCTCTCCCAATTTCCTATCATTAGTCCTCGCCTTAATAGCTTCCTTCGATTTCGATCATGTTGGCCAATCTCAACAGAGACTAGCCAGCTGCGCAGGAGATATTATAGTGTACAAGTGTACGCGTGAACACAGGTGCACTCTCTATTCCTTTACTCTCATAACCCGATGTGACGGCAGACCGATACAACCGGAGAGAGATCAGGCGCAGAACCAACGGCTTTACGTACTTTCCGAGGCATGGGGGTGTTCCAACACCGCCAACTTCCAGACTCAGGGCTGTTATTGTGATTACTTTGTCAGAAAAATCCGAATAACATTTTTTTTTCGACCCCACCTCGGATTCGAACATGAGGTGTAAAATCTTTGAATTTCTGTGCCTAGGCCGATAAAATTAATGTCAGTAAGAGAGTGTAGCCTTATATATTATTTTTATATATTACTAGCTGTTTCTTGCGGCTTTGCTCGCTAGCACAATGACGTAAAAACGCAGCTCTGTAATGGTAAAAGAATTTTTGTAATCGGTCCAGTAGTTTTTGTGTGAAAACATTACAAACACAAATGATTCATGTTTATTATATGAAGTCAAATTTTATTATAAAAAGCATTAAAAGTTCAAAAACTTTAACAAAAACAAAAACCAAAAATCTAAAAACAAATTAATTTAAACGTAACAAAAGATAATAACATGATATATAAAGTAATTATGCAGAGATATGTGCTATAAAAAGAACTAATGTAATTTATTATACATAACAAGCATATTACTAGAATCACCCTTTTTGGAATTACCCATGTACGTTATAAAACATTAGAGATAATTAAGTTTTGTTCGTCTGTCTGTCTGTATGTTTATTTGAAGAATGAATGAATGAATATACGCTTTATTTCTCTCTGCAGTGATCTCTTCCAGGCAACCCAAGGATGTAAATTTTACGAGTTACAGAATTTTTCACAAATTATGTATTTCCGTGCAAGAAATACTAAAGATTAAATGTTAAGGGGGGTAAATTGAAACATAAAAGGTCAAATATATTATTCTCAGTATATATCAAAATGTATTAGTTTTGATATATTTAATACATACTAATAAATAAAAATTAATGTATCTTTTTCTCTCTCTTTGAGTGGGCTCCAATTTGGCAATCTTTTTATGTTATAGGTATTTATTTTTTATTCATTTTGTTATTCCTTTTTCTTTTTTTTGTTTTAAATACCTTAAGTTTTAATTTGTTGTTTTTTTGCCAAATAAATATATTTTCTTTCTTTCTTTGTATAGTTGTTGTGTTTATGATTACACTTATTTTCTTTCTTTTTAAAATGGCGTCCTAAAATATTTACACAGCCAAAACCAGGTGCGTACATACCCATAAATGTATATTCCAAGGAAAAAACAACACTTATGCATAAGCTAAGCTGAATATAGTAAGGTCTGTAAGGTCAAAATAACGACACACATAACCTGTTTGTTTTATTTTATTCGTAAATTAATAACCATAAACTAATATAGTATTATATTACCTATCTGTGCCATAGACAAAGATTTCAAATTTATATTTTTGGATCCATAGTTTAAATATGCAATTCTAATTTTAGGTATCGTCTGTATAGAAAACTAAACTAAAAAATGTGTCAACTATTTTTCAGAGGAAGGTTAGGGTTGTATACTTTCTAAGTTATATTGGGCAAAGTATATGTTTCTATAGTAAAATTCCTCGTGATATTATTAAATTACCAATGACAAAATTATAAACTTTATTAAAAATACTTTAATTCAAAAAGCATACTATAATATTAACGAATATATAGAAGACAAGAATCCTTGGAATATATCAGTTCCCAAATCAATGCAGGATAGTTGTTATATTATGTATTCTTTAGAGTTGTAAAATATAATGACGATGTAATCAAAGTGGCTGTTAAAAAGAGTCACTATCGAGTTTCTTGCCGGTATCTTCTCGATAGAATCGACTTTCCGAACCGGTGGTAAATTAAAAAAAATGACTATTCATATATTCAGTACCTTGTAAAAAGTTTACATGAATAAAAATATTTTCTATTCTATTCTATTCTATAGATAATTTTTCAAAGTGTGACATTGTTATGATTTGGCTTATACCTGTTAATTACTTGTGTGTGATAATAAAGAAATAAAGGTGTCCAAAGAACAAAACATAATTATTTTAAAATAAATTAGTATGTATATGATTTTAAAGATATTTTCTTCTAAACTGTCGGCCTAGCCGACAGTTTCATTCGCATGAATGAAATGAAAAGAACTCTCTCTATTGTATAATAAAGACACAAAATAATAATTTCAACCGAGTATTAAAAAAAACGATTTTCACTTATGTAGCGAAGGGTTAAAATACGTGTGTCGCCACCCTATATCTATCCGAGTGTGTCGTAAGAGGCGACAGAGGGTAATTCTGGTGCATAACATCCTCAGCAATAAAAGTGTCCGTCTCTTCTTCACGCCTAAACCACTAAACCGATCTGGATGTAATTTTGTACAGGGATTGTTTAAAGCCCGAGAAAGGACATAATATAGCTTTTACCCCAGAAATCCTGTGGAAAGGGGAGATATAGGCGTTTAACCGCGGGTCAGTATTTTATAAAAACCTCGAGTGAATAATAAACTAATTATCATCAAAAGTTAATAAAAAGTTTAAATGCAATCTTGAAGATATAAATCAGAACGTAAGATTACATCTAACGTAGCTAACATCAACAGATAAAATAATATCATTTCTGAATATAATAGGCAATAAATTATATAAACAAAGACAAAAGTTGTTGTAATAATAAATGATTATTATTGTAAACAAACATACAATTATATTTTTGGATTGAATTGCCACATTGCACAATAATTTAAATCATTAAGATTTATTGAATCAAAATACTTTTTTAAGGATTTTAAACGCGGTTTATTATTGATTATTTTTACATAAAGTTTTTATTTATTTATTTATAATTACATTTTATGAATAATAACAAATATCTTACTTGCAACGACCACTATATTAGATTCATTATACAATTTTATAAACAATATTTACTTAAAGCTATACAAACTAAATTTTAATGACGTTCACGTTGGATTTCCGGGATAAAAACTATCCTTTGGTCTTAAACAATCTTTGTACAAAATTTCATCTTAATCGGTTCAGTGATGAAGAAGAGACAGACAGAAGAGATAGATCGAAGCGAAGTCATATAGTCGAAATGCCCCGGCGAGTGTTTGTATGACGATATCAGAAGCTTTGCTAAGCCGCTCTTAATAATATTTTGTAAAAGAAAATCTTGAGTCCGAAGATCAGTGAAATCGGTAGGGGGGATAAGATAGGGGGGCGGGGATATATCGGGCCAGCGTACGCAAATATACTATATTTTTAACATCAACAAAAAATACCTCGATTTTTTAATAGAATGATATGAAATTAACGTTTCACTGACTTGAATTTCAATAAAGGTTACAATTTACCCAAATAGCATCTATATTTGCGTATTTTTATATTTTTTCCATAAAATACTTTATTTATTTGAAGTGTACTATATTTTCTTCTGGCTTTTTTAAAAATACTATATTTTGACGAGTAAATGTTGGCAACCCTAGGCGAGTAACTAGTATTACTGTTTTAATCAGATGTACAATCTAAAATTATAATACTCACATAATTCCAATTCGTAAAGAAGGCTGGCGCCAAATATTTGAGATTCTGTATCACCGGATGCTTGTTCTCAGCATCACCAATGTTATACCAAACTACTAAAGCCCAACACAGCACTGCATTGTGCACAACAAAATATACTAAATGATACACCGTCCTAATAAATAAATTTAAAATCGATTTACTCTCCGCTGTCCCCGCACTAGGCGATCCGGTTTCCACATCTGCCATTTTAAAAAAGAATCCTTTGCTAACACTCACGATTAAAAAATTCTATGCACATTCGATTTTTACTCAACACTGGCAACTAATGTCAAAAGAAAGAAATTAAAAATATAAAAAAGTATCTATGCACATTCCAATTTTACTCCACACTGGCCACGAATGTCAAAAGAAAGAAATTAAAAATATAAAAAAGTATCTATGCACATACGAGTTTTACTTAACACTGGCCACTAATGTCAAAAGAAATTAAAAAAATATGCACCTTGAATTGTTTAAACAACACTGGCCACTACCAAAGGGAACGTATTTTTTTCGCGCCACATTTTAAAAATGGAACGTGATAAAAAGGCTAACATAGCATGATTGTATCGCGTGTTTCTCTGTAGAGGTAAACTCCATAAATGAATTGTGCGCTTGTTTCATATCAATTATAAAAAAAACACGAATATAACTGGTATTCGGTTAATTTGAATATATAACTAGGAGTGTGATTATCAATTTTAACTAATCTGTGATTATAATTGTAAAATAGAGCAACGTGTACACTGTTCAATTTTATTTCTTTTTTTTTTTGCTGTTTCCACTTTATAATCTATACTAATAGTAATATACTAATCTATACCAATATTATAAAGAGGAAAGATTTGTATTTTGTACAGATACTTTGAAACCCCAGGAATGACACAGGATAGTTTTTATCCCGAAAATATTACGGGAATGGTATTTATACGCGGGTGAAACACTGGAGCTCAGCTAGTATTAATATAATCACAGATAATATAATAATATAGTATAGTTTTATTTCTAAGGGCCGAGACAAAATTTTAGAAAAAACAAAACGTAATATAACGTAACTTAATAATTATTTTCTTTCTTTTCTTTTGTATTGTTGTTTTTATTTTAATGTATTATGTGTGAAGAAATGTTTCTTTCTTTCTTTTTTTCTTTGTAATACAGATTGTGCTATACACTGATGGCAGTTTTTTTTTGTTACAATAATTAAAAAATTTTGGGATTAATTTGTTTCACAGTAATTACACTGGCCTTCAAAAGCAATGATCAATAACAGCTTAAAACTTCTCGTTCATATAGATTTTTATAAGAATCACGTAAAACCATAGATTTAGGATTCTAGAATCATTTTTATGACTGTATACGAGAATCGACACATTGTCCTTGGTAAAATATAAATTATTTATTTTATCGGTAAGCCAATAAATAGCTTTACATTTTTAAAGGTTTGCAATCATAGATTTAATTTATCAATAAGCCCATACAACATCATATGTTTTTCGAAATTATACACTAGTTATATATCATATATTTACACATTGAGAAAAATATAAAGGGCCTGGCCTGACATTTTGGGCTTTTGGTAAGCCCTGCGGAAATAAAATCTCATAATAGCAGTGGTCGAAATTTGACGATAAACAAATACTTGTGTATGTATAATGTATATTGTGAAATGTTTTATTTATTGATTTAATGTACTTTATAAGCATTATTACTGAAAAATATTAGCGTTTTGCATTTCTCCTACACATAAACTATAAGTGTGCCACATTTTATGTTCCTGCGTCCGGGCAATTTTCATAAAAAGGTTCCCAAAGTTTTTGCATCATATAAATACGTTATATATAGATGAGAAGTTGGGAGGGTACATTCACCTTTCCTAAGGAGTAATTGTGTACGCTGGTCATAAGAAAATCTTTTTTTCGCTTCAAAAAATTAATAAAACTTACATAGTTCCAGATGGTGAAATACGCTACAGAAAACTTCTTAAAATCTTCAATCCCTGCAGGTATTGGCCGCATCAATATCCCAATCCAAATAGCTATGCCAAACCCCGAAACTACGACATGTATAAAAAAATATATAAAGTGGAACAGGGTTCGTAAAAAAAACATTGCCCCATTTTTATTCCCTTTCGACACATTTGATACATTTCTAAACATTTTTTTACACAAGCACTTATTTTTTTCTGTATTTTTGTTTTGACACTGGCTGGAAAACTTTTTAATTTTTTAAAACTATTATTGGCGCGAAATTTTAAAACGTCAACTGTCAACTGCCAGTGTCGTAATTTTTTATTTGTTTCACAATTTCGACACTGGGTGAAGGGACACTACACTATTTGGCGCAGAAATAAAAATTAAAAAGATTAAGTATTTAAAATACGACTAACGTGTATGTACTGTCAATTGCAAATTCGTGACTATTTAATAATAAGAATTTGCATGCCAATGATGTAAAATAAAGGATTAAAAAGTATTAATGGGTAGTAAAAAGTAGTTTATTGAAGGTGATTTTGAGATACGTATATCGTTATTAAATATAAGGATTCCTTGTCTCTCATTGGCCAGTTCATAATTTATATTATGTATTGGTCAACGTGAACCCACACGAAGAAATAATATATATGTAATAAATATTATTATTATTATTAACGGATTCATAGACGACCCGATTGGTGCAGTGGATACAGTAATGGTCTATAGCGGCGTGTGGGTTCGATCCCCACGAGTAGAAAATTATGATATGATGAACATTGTAATTTTCTACTGTCTGGATGTTAATTTATCCTTATGCATTTATTTACAAAAAAAGTATGTTTATGTATGTCTATCAGCCATCTAGTTTCCATAGTACAAATGACACTTATAGCTTTGCTTGGACTAGGTGACGTTGTGTTAAATGTCCAGGAATATTTATTTACTTATTTATAGATATTTTTAGAAAATAGTATTTTCGAGCAACGTATAATAAAATGTTTGACACATTCGTAATTGACCCGTAATCACCTAAGGGTCTCAAAGACCGTATCATAGTTTTAAAATTCATTTTACAATTCTCTACCACAGATAATATAATACTATACTAGTATCTCTACATAATAAGCGTTTGTTAATATTAAGATCTTAGAAATCTATACTAATATTATAAACAGGAAATATTTGTATGTTTATTATGTTTACCACACAAAAACTACTGCACCGATTTCAAAACTTATTTCACTTTAAACAATCGAATGTGCACTCTCTCTTACAAGTATAATAGGATTGCATTAGCGAGTCTTCAATTATGTCACTAACCTTAACAACATTCGTTATCATTGTTAACGTCTTTATTATTTTACAAGCAACACCTGGTTGGAGAGTATAGCTAAAATATAGCGTTCTCAAAAAGACTGGTCCCTTTAGGAATTTCCTGCTAGGTCTAAGAAAAAAAATCGCTACTCACCAGCTGGTCTGAATACAAGGAGAATGAAGGCATCATATAAGTTCAGCTTGCCCCAAACTCCTCCCCAAAACTTAAAATCAAATAAAATAATCAATTTCTTTTAAAACAGGGTTTTATATGAATGTTGTACGCAAGAAATTTAAGTAACTTTGATTTAATAATAGAATCTTCAATTCCTAAAGTACCATCTGTGTTACCCCCATTTCTCTCCCATCTTGTTATACTCCTCTCTAAATTTCCCATCATCATCCTCTCCTTATCCCCTCCCTTTTCTTCGAGCCGGCAAGGCCCGCTCCATTTTGATGTGGGTGTTCATGGGCTGCGGTCAGTCACTAACATCAGATTAACCGCATGCTCCGCTTGCCTGCTCTATCTATACTAATATTATAAAGCTGAAGAGTTTGTTTGTATGAAAGCGCTAATCTCAGGAACTTCGAAAATTTTTTTTAAGTGTTAGATAGACCATTTATCGAGGAAGGCTATAGGCTATATATCATCCCGATATTCCCACGGGAGCGAAGCCCTGGGGCGCAGCTAGTCATTAATAAAATCACTCTGTTATCATTCATTAGATGAATAAGGTTCAATTATAAGAACAATGACGATACAATTACAAGTTATTGAACACGCACAGATAATGCAAGGCTTAGAAAATACAGAGGAAATGTCTTTAATAAACAATTATAATAGCTACCAGACATTTGTTATTCTATACTAGCTGTTCTGTTCGCTCCCGTAGCATAATGTTATATAGCCTACTAACAACTCGCCCCGGCTTCGTACGGGTGCAATGATGATACTAAATACACTACAGAAAACCTATATGTATACATGTATGTATATAAAAACTAGTGGAAATAGTGTAAAGAAGTCTTTTTCAATACTTGGGATGCATTTCCACCAAGAAGTCACGATACAATCTATCAATTATAAAAATTAGTACATTATTTTGATAAATCTCGTAGGGTTCAGCCTGTGTTGCAATGTAAGCGGAAAAAATTGATAATTAACGACATCCCATTAGAAACGTCTAAATTAACAGTATTTCTCCACTATTTAATGGATATTATCATACATACCTTCCTATTGAATCGTTCTATCTATTAAAAGAACTACATCAAAATTCGTTGCATAGTTTTAAAGATTTAAGCATATATATATGATTATAGCATAATGTAGGATAATGGTAAAATATTTTTTTAAATCAGCCTAATAGTTTCAGAGCCTACTCAATTTAGTTGTGACAGACATTTCGAAATCGTTCCTATAGTTTTTGCGTAAAAGATTACAAACATACATACCTACAAAAACTTAACTTTTCCTCTTTATAAGTATAGATTAATATAGAATGTACCTCTTTCCGTAAACGAAGCCGTAGGCATAATACCAGTAATAAATAAAACGCATACAAAAACAGGTTTTTACATACAATATTAAAATTCTTAAAGAAGAATGACATTGATCTCTCCAAAATGACCTTTAAAGTCCAGTTTTAACAGATTAATTTTTTTTGGAATGTTTTCCAAGTCACATTCACTTTTTAAACTATAGAGGATAATAATATTGCCAAAAGGAAGAAGTACTTTATTGTTTTTTTTTTACTGTTGTGAACCTTAAGAAGTAAAAAACGTTTATGAAAATCTTTTTTGGAAAGAACAAAGACTTTTCTATACTAATGTTATAAAGCTGTAGAGTTTGTTTGTTTGAACGCGCTAATCTCAGGAACTACTGGTCCGATTCGAAATTTTTTTTTAGTGTTAGATAGCACATTTATCAAGGAAGGCTATAGGCTATATATCATCCCAATATTCCCATGGGAGCGAAGCCCTGGGGCGCAGCTAGTTTGTTATAAATACAAAGCATTAGGTTTAACAAGACTAAGTATGTTGCTACGTTCGTACGGCTAGAGGGGCAAAGGGGCAGTTGCCCCCCTCCCTCTCTGGCGATCTACCACAGTGCGCTTCACCCGCAACTTCTTTCCTCGCACGGTGAAGCTGTGGAACGACCTTCCATCTGCGGTATTTCCGAACAAATTCGACATTGGCGTCTTCAAGAGACGAGCGTATATGTCCATTAAAGGCTGGCAAAGCACCTGCGACACTCCTGGTATTTCAGGTGTTCATGGGCGGCGGTGATCACTTAACATCAGGTGACCCACTTGCTCCTTTGCTCTGCCATAAAAAAAGTGTGCTGTGCCACAGATAATATAATACTATAC
>LQNK01001748.1:22949-38548 GCA_001586405.1 Phoebis sennae | reverse complement strand
GGAACATGGACAGGTTGAGATGTAGCGGTCATGTTGGCCGGTCTCCGCTGAGATTGGCCACAATGGCACCAGAGACTAGCCATGTCACCAGTAGTAGAAGCGATCCACTCCAGCGTGGAACATGAACAGGGTGAGATATAGCGCCCATGCTGGCCAATCTCAGAAGAGACTAGCCAATGTCACCAGCAGGTGAGGAGAGCAACTCCAGCGTGGAGGAGCAGCGCTGCACGTTCCTGGCTGAGAAATATGGATAGGGTGAAATAACGGCTAAAGTGGCAAATCTCAGCAGAAACTAGCCAGCTGCGCAGGCGCAGTCTTATGATGAACTCAAATAAATCATTTAAAAAAAATATTGCAAATGTTATTACAAACTAGCTGTAGTAAAAAAAATGCTATTGTCCCCGAAATAAGAGCCTCCAAAAGTCTAGCATAGGCCTAAAAACTGGCGCGTTAAGTGAGATATTGTTTTATTAATTACATTGTTCACGGTTTTACTCACTTCTCGGCCTCAAACCGGTGATAATAATAAAAAAGTGAGTAAAACTATGAACAATATAATTAATCACTATTGCAAAGTTCAATAATCATGTCTTTTATTCATTCATTCTATAGAAAAAAGTCGGTTTTAAATCCGGTTCAACATTTTCTATGGAAAAAAATTAGGTTTTAAATCCGGTTTTATTGTCGATCGCAGGGCTTCCTCCGAGTGCTGGAGGACATGACGGACATAGTGCTGGACGTGCCGCTCGCGTACATAATGCTGGACCGGTTCGTGGAGAGGTGCCAGCAGAGGTTCCGACTGGGAGAGGCTGTGCTCAAGAGAATGCCCACCAGGTAACACTGATATATGAAAAATAAAAATTAAAAAAAAAAGTAATAAAAACGAAGCAAATATGATAAGATTTTTTATTATTATTATTTTTTTTTTATTTCATTAGCCTTTTATTTCTGAGAAATAACATTGTAAGTATATTCTATATAGTTAAAAATCGCTTTATAAGATGTCTCTGATCTCAGAGTGCCTCCTGGCAAAGGCCTCCTCCAACAATCTCCACTGACTTCTATCCCCTGTGACCCTTCTCCATTTCGAGCCGGCTGTAAATTTTATGTCATCCTCCCATCTTTTGGTTTGTCTGCCTCGGCCTCTCTTCCCATCTCTTGGGTGCCACTCTGCCCTGCTCCACTTTCCTCTGCTGTCACGCATCATATGGCCCGTCCATCTCCACTTCTGTCGGTCCACATGGGCTAAAATATCACTTAATTTTGTTTTTTGCCTGAGGTCGGTGTTTGTTATTTTGTCCTGACGTTTATAGCCGGTAATACTTCGCTCCATTGCTCATAAGATTAAAGGCATTTAAAAATAAAATAATAAAAAGATTACACACTAACAATACATTACATAAACTACAGAAATAAAATTCACAACTATTGTGTGTGTTCATACAGTGTGTGTTATTTGTTGTTTTATAAACTTTTTGTAATTTAGATGTAGGTATACAAAAAAGAGGGAAAAAGGCGATCATCGAAGAAAAAATATAGAAAAATTAAAATATACATATAAAAAAGAAAATACAGGTAGAGAATTCTAAAACTGACCAATATGATTAAAACTTAATAGACAAATCATCCACAATCGCGTTTTTTTAAATTCCGAAAACGCATGAAATCACAATATTATGTTAAAAATGTCAAAAAACATTAATAGTAGTCAAATTACATAATCTATGTAAAATATAGAATATATTTTACTAGCATAGCCTAATGTTATATAATATATAGCCTTAGCCTATGTTACTTACTCCCGTAGCCTAATGATATATAATATATAGCCTATGTTACTTGTGGACTATTTAATTTTCGATTGGTAAAAGAATTTTTAAAATCGGTCCAGTAGTTTTTGAGCCTATTCATTACAATCAAACAAACAAAGTGGTTTTCTTTATAACATTAGTGTAGATTAAACAAAAATATTTATTTTATTTCTAACACTTTATTGACAAAAGATATTCACAACACATATGAAGAAACAGAAGACAATAACTAGACATATAACTTCGTACAAAAGGACAGCCTTATTGCTAAATAGCAATCTCTTCCAGGCAAGCTGTTAGGAAAGGATATAAGGGTATGCGATGGCGCAATACAAACAGAGTGAAAGATAAATAAACACATTAAACTAAATAAAACAAAATTATCAGTATAAAATTTTAGACTTATATTAATATTATTTACATAGCGATAATAAATATTTGTTTATATAGATAAACTAAAATAATTATGAAATCATTTTTGATAGATGATGACTGTTCTTCATTGAAATCATCTGAGAAAGATCATGATTGTTCTCCATATTGCAAATGGGCTTGGATTGTCGGGTTGATAGAATGAAATATATATGACAGTCAAATCTAAACGTATAATGGTTTATAAAACACGTATAACAATTAATGGACAAGCTAAGCTTAAATAAATGTGTTTAGAGTAATAATATAACGTCCGCCGAACGCGTGGGTGCGAGCGTGCTCTATGGCCGCCTTCCCAGCGATCGGTGTTCGTTCTCACATTGAAGTTTGACTGTCACTGATGACTCTGGTGCAAAATACCAATGCGCCGACAAATATATAGATATGTAATATAAATATTATTGGTTTGTCAAAAAAAATCATTAAACAATATTTATTGCAAATTGAATTCTCTCCAATATTGTCGTACAACCTCAAGGTTAGAGCAAAGAATGTAACATTTCAATGTACTAATAACGATTCGTTGATTTCAGAGGCCGCAAACGCTTCGTATCGGAGGGCGACGGTGGTGTGATCAAGGATCACGTTCTCAAACTGAGGGAGTAAACGTGACGCGACGCACGCACAGACAAGCGGTGTATAATATATGTATTTTTATTGCAATCTATACTGATGTTATATAACTAGCTGCGCACCAGGGCTTCGCTCCCGTGGGAATATCGGGATGATATATAGCCTAGAGCCTTCCTCGATAAATGGGCTCTCTATCACTAAAAATAATTTTCGAATCGGACCAGTAGTTTCTGAGATTAGCGCGTTCAAACAAACAAACAAACAAACTCTTCAGCTTTATAATATTAGTATAGATGTATAGATATGTTATGCATACAGAACGCGAAAATGCGACAAATACTGAAACATTGACAAATATTGAAATCATCTATATATATAAAAGAAAGTCGTGTTAGTTACTCCACTTATAACTCAAGAACGGCTGAACCGATTTAGCTGAAAATTCGTAGGCAGAAGGCTTAGGACCAGGAGAATGACTTTTAATCCCGGAAATCCCACGGGATCGGGCTATATACGCGGGCGAAACCGCGGGGCACAGCTAGTGACATTTAAAATTAAAGTAAATTTATTTGAAAAAAAATAAAAATGTCTATTTTACCTTTGTTATGATATCTTTCATGTTTTATTTTTCTAATAATTCGTGTATTTTATAAAAAGTAGCTTTTCCGCGCGGCTTTGCTCCCGTAGCATAATATTATATAGCCTATGTCACTCAGTGAAGATGAAGCCTTCTAATGGTGAAAGAATTTTCTAAATCGGTTCAGTAGTTTCTGTGTGAAAACATTGCAAACATACATACAAATGCTTTATAATATTAGTATAGATTAGTATGGATTTAAAATATATATTATACACCGTAAAACCGCGCAAAATATGTTTTTTCCAATTCGTTGAACAAGATGGGAGTAGTCACGTTTTGTTGGCCATAATTTTTAAGTTGTAAGAATTGATAAGTGTTCACTTTGCTACTTAGTTGTTAAATTAATTACATATTAC
Source organism: Phoebis sennae (assembly GCA_001586405.1). Classification (NCBI taxonomy): domain Eukaryota; kingdom Metazoa; phylum Arthropoda; class Insecta; order Lepidoptera; family Pieridae; genus Phoebis; species Phoebis sennae. Next base: position 34,736 of record LQNK01001748.1, on the reverse strand, counting down.
TAGCAGTGCCACATGGCTTCACTCGTTACAAACTTTTTTTTTATATATAACGACCGCTTTAAATATTCTATCTATCACTTGTTTCGCTAAAGTCAGGTAAATCTATCTATTTGCATTTACTTCGATCTCAATATGCTGTCGACGGATAGCCTTTGTTATGACTTTTGACAATCAAATGTCATTTAATCTGAGATTACAATCTATCCATAATCTTTGATATATTATTGAAAACAGCCGTAAAACTTGCGTTAGAATATTATGTCATTTTATTGCTAAAATATTTTATATCTCGCAGTTTATTTAGTTAATTCATTATAAATATTTGCATCTGATAATACCATCAAATTTATAGCATTGTGGACTTTTTTAACTGAACAAAATTAAAAAAGTGTTCCTCAGTAATTTTTAATTCTAGATTCCGTAATTAAAAGAATATTCTTATTAAACTAGCCTTTGTCCGCGGCTTCGCTCACTTGCTAATTGGCGTTTTATTGGAACTTAAGTACACAAAAGACTAAAGGCTATTACTGTAAAACTGCATCCGAATTCGTTTAGCAGTTTTTGTTTGACAGAGTAACAAACATACATAAACATACATCTAAGACGTCAAGCGAACGTTTATCAATTTATTTTTAACCGTATTCTTATAAAGAATATCGTGACTGATTGGTTAGTTTTTAGCGTTTAGTACAAAATAGATGTAAACTTCAAAATATCCGCAATTTTTATGCGGGTACATTTTTTTTATGCTTATCGAAATTGTTTATGGATTCTAGAAATCGTTATAAAAATTTAATTAAAAACCCTTTGAATTTATTGAAATAAATTATTTCTGTGTTGGAAATAATTCTGAGGTTAATCACTAAAAAGAACGATAAAATTGTCGTTTTGCTAAAATCTCAATAAATAAAAAGAAGAATCAACATCTCTGAAAACAAATTGTATTCAACATTTGAAAAACATTAACAATTTTGGTAAACATAAAAAAATACCACCATTTTAAAACTGACCTCTTTTTTGTCTGTGGTATTCTGCGCGTTGTCTGTGACGTGTTTGCCGCCAATTTGACTGTTTAATCTGTGGCTGTTTGGACGGTGTGCCATTTAATTTTTTTTATTATTGTTAGTAAGCAGACACGTCAAATCGTCAGACAGCCACAAGTTATTTTTTTTTTCAATATAATTACTATATTAGGTGGTTTCGTTTGAACGCTAGATATTTTTACAGGGCATTGAGGAGGTGTTATTAAATAAGTAAAAAGAATAAATTTGTTTGGGCTTGGTAAAATTATTATCCATTTACATATAAACAGTAAACATTTCTGTACATTTAATATTTTGAAAGGAATGATTCTCATGCAATATAGTTTCATAGACTCAAAGCAGTGTATAGTATTTTTAATTACTTACATAAAAAAACACTTTAAGACTATAATTACTGTATGGATTTCGCCGAATTTGTAATTGGTGATTTTTTTTTATTTGGGCAACATTTCATTGAAACAAAATAGTTACTTGGGCCGGTACTACGTACTTGTAATATGATAAAAAAACAATTAGCGAAGTTTCTAAACGCCTTTATAGTATAAACGAATAGTTAACTACTACAATAATATATATATAATAGTTAACTAAAGTGTACCAATTTTGTAGTAAATGTAAAAAAGTAACGTTAATTTTTAATAATTTTACTAAGCCCTATCGATTAACAAATACTTTTTAACTATTCAACTGCATTTTTTAAATGTCCTGTAAAATATTTTGCGTCCAAATGCAAACATTAAATGTATATTTAAGTTGTATCGTAATTGACACTTTAGTGTGCGATATTTTTTTTTATTTGCACGTCTAGTGACGTCATAGTTTAGGTGTTTTTAAAATTACAGCTCGTTGGTGTCGTAAATGAGATTTGTCGTTGATAGAATTGTAATGTTGTATTTTTGCGGGAAATTTGTTTATGCAGTCTGTTGATTTTGCTTTTAAATTCTAGTCTATGGATGTAATCGGCTAGTGAAGGTTCATTTGTAAAATGTTAATCGCAGGACTATAATTTTATGTTATATGACGTAACAAATAAAATAAAACTAATATTGTACAATTTTTTTAGGTGTCTAATGTTTCTCTACTCTGTGTATAATGTAACTTTGTAGATTACGCGCGCTTTGCTTACATACGGTTTTGTTATTGCATAGTGTAGTTTGCGTGTAGAGATAATGTAATAAATTTTGTATGACACAAAAATGTTGAATTTGAAAAAAACAAATTCTAAATGAAATGAATAATATAGTTCTAAGAAATTATTTTTTTACAAATGACCCTGTTTTTCATTTACGACATTAATAAGCTTGCTTATGAGTGAGAAAGAGACGGCGATATTTCTCTCTGAAGCAATAATAGTATAGTTTTGTGATTCAAGGAAAACCTATTTTGTGTCTCTTGCCCCGAGCAAGGTACTTCCACTGAAATGAAAATAATTACTAAAATTATGTTGTACTATTTCAGTCTTTTTGACACTGCCCAAAATTACTGTATTCCTTTTTCAATTAAATGCATTTACCAAACATTTTTTTTAATTTACTCCAAAATTATTCTATATTTGAATCCTATTTTTGAATTCAAGTCACAATGACATTTAAATAAGCGTTCAAAAATTCAAAGCAATAGAGAGCTTTTTCAATGAAATGCATTTACGAAACACTTTTTTTAATTTACTCTAAAATTATTCTATACTTATTTGAATCCTCTTTTAAATTCAATAGTCACAATGACATTAAAATAAGCGTTTAATTTCAAAGCAATAGACAAAGGAAAGATGTGTAACCATCACTACATAGTATAAAACAAAGTCGCTTTTTCTGTCATGTGTCATGTTGTATGTCCCTATGAACGCTCAAATCTTTAAAACTACGCAACGGATTTTGATGCGGTTTTTTTTAATAGATAGAGTAACTCATGAGGAAGGTTTTTATCAGCATTGCACCCGTGCGAAGCCGGGGCGGGTCGCTAGTAGATAATAAAGATGTGAAGGTTGCACAATTATTAACCTATCATGCATTTTTTGACAATTAGCACAAACAGATAGATGCAGAAGTTAGATTCGTCACACATACAGACATGCCTCGAACCGGATGTTTCGGATATGGATATAGAAATAATTCAAATACCGGATTCGGATACGGATATGATATTTTGGATTAGTTTCGGTTATGGATATTAATTGGATTTTTATGGAATCCCGAAAAAGCAAATGACTAAGCGATAAAAATATGCAAAAACCTTATAAATTCGAAACTTTTCAGATATCGTGTCGGTGAACGGTCTATGTGTTTCTCGAGCATGCTCTGTAGAGTTTGATTTCTGTATCTATATTTTGTGCAATATAGCCCTAAGCATTTGAAATGATACGCCGATTTATTCGCATGTATATAAAATTGAGGCAAATAAAGTACTATAATAAATCGCTGTTTTATTTTATCATGAAAATCATTCGTTATTCTCTAGTAATACTTTTAACGACTCGATTGGCGCAGTACCTAGTTATAGTGTCTGTGCTCCAGAGGGTGTGGGTTCAATCCCCACAAGAAAAAAATTATGATTAGAAGAACCATAGATAAGAGAATTTATAGGCTCGAATGATACGACACAATCATTTCATGTATTATTTTTCCAGTAATGAAGTGTTTATTACACAAAGATGCCAACCAAAAGCGCCGTTATCGGCCATATATCACTTAAAAGTGTGGTTTTATATGATCATCTATAATTTGTGAGATTTCCAAGTTATTTTATTTGGTCGTTCAAAAAATCAAAACAAATTTGTATATTGAAATACCATACAATTTAAACAAAACATTCAGAATGTATTTAAAATAGTTTTAATTTACCGTTATTATATTTTTTTAATATTTTTCATTATAAAACAATAAAAAAATAATATTAATTGCTATTTAAATAGCCAAATATTAAAATAATACAATTTATCCATTTTTACCGGTTATTATAACGTCTATAACAGAACACACGGTCTTGAGTAATTATAGTTTGACAAAAACTTAGTTAAGAGTGGTCTAATAGAATGTTAACTGCGTCTTGTGAAACACAAAAAGCTTAAGTTCTAATCAAAGATTTAAGCAAATCTTAACTGATTAGCGCTTGACTGCTCAATTCAGAATCCGGCCGATAGAGTACTGACATAGACATAAATTAAATTTAAATGTATTATGGTTGAATTGACCACTAGTGCTGATAAATATTCCATCATGTCAATAATTAAAACAGGTACCTTTTTTTAGATTTTTATTAAATTTTCGCAAACAATAAATTTTATCAATATTTTCATAACGAACACAAACTTTCTTGTTTTTTTTTTAAACTGCTCATCAAACTACGGGAGGTGTATTGCAAGAGATAAAAATTATAAGTAGAACAATAAAGAAACATGGATTTTTAAAGGTATTTTAATTATTTCCAATTAAATGTCTCATTCTTACCGCTGTTTGTACATGTTAATTTTTGTGTGTATATCTTTCTTCTTGGTTACATTCAATCTTGCGAAAATATTCAAGGTCTATGTAACCATTTACCGATTACTATTATGTTCATTATAGGATATTTTTTTCATTGCATATGGGTTAAACACGAAAAAAAAATAATGTTTTAAAAATATTTATTGCCATTAGGTTATACATATATTCAAATAATTATCTTTACCTACATATCTTACCAATACAAACGCCCATTACAAACTAAAGTAAAACATTAGGTATAATGGAATTATTTATCGTATGATGTTCCATATCATCTGAAACAATAATTTTAATATGTTAAAGTTAGCTGTGAATTTATTTTGCCTATCCGAAATTTCATCAAATTATGTATTCCCATACCATTCCCCCCTTCCTCTCCCGACTTCCTACCATCAAACTTTTCCTTATCCCCTCCCCATCTTTCAAGCCGGCGCGGCATCTGCGATACTTCACGTTGTAGATGTTCATGGGCTGCGGTCAGTCACTTACGGCCGTTTTCAATAATGTATCAAAGATTATGGATGGATTGTCATCTCAGATTAATTGACATTTTATTGTAAAAATTCATAACAAAGGCTATCCGTCGCCAGCGTATTGAAATAAAAGTGTAACTAGTCAGCAGGGCCGTCTTAGACTATGTGGAGGCCCTTGGGCACACAAGTATTTGGGCGCTTTTGGAATGTAAAGAAAAATACTATTACTAAAGAGGAACACAAATTACATAGTAGCATACTTATTTTATTCTAGAATGGAACTTTTTAACCTTATGCGAACTTTTGAAATAAATCTAAAAATGATCAACGAAAAAATGTAATTCGGCCGAAATCCGAATAAAATATTTTGGGATTAGAGAAATTAATGTGAAAGAAATTGTTGGTCCTTGGGGGCCCTCTGAAAATGGGGGCCCTGGGCACGGGCCCCGTGTGCCCTTATGGTAAAGACGGTATTGCTAGTTAGATTTGCCTGACTTTAATCACCAAAACAAGGGATAGATAGAATATTGAAAGCGGCCGTTAAACTAGGTTACTGAAAAAGTTTGAATCTAGCCCAGAACCTTGCTATGCCTGTATTACTTACCTATTCCTTCTGGAACGTTCCCCGTTCGTATTGTAACTCGAGAAGCCTTGCGGCATTCGACGCTCTTGCACGAAAATCGCAACAGCCGCTGTGATCATTGCAACAGCTCCCAAAACGAGTGTTTGGAACAAGCTCCCCATCCTAAAACACATTTATTTATAAATTACTACGTCCTTGGCTACTATTATTACTATATATATTTTGTTTTATCTACATTGGCGACCCGATTGGCGCAGTGGTTCAGCAATGCGCCGGAGGGTGTGGGTTCGATCCCCACAAGCATAAAATTATGATGTACATTGTTATTTTCTACTGTCCGGGTATTCATTTATCTATAGTATGTATGTATTTAAAAAGAAGTATATTAGCTGATAGACTTACTAGTCTATCGGTACTAGTAAGTCTATCAGTCATCTAGTGTCCACAGTACAGGCTTTGCTTAGTTTAGGACTAGATGGCGTCGTGTTAAATGTCCAGGAATATTTGTTTATTTATATCACCGTCGAGTCCGGTGGCAAACTGCGAGAAAACTCAATATAAGTTTATATACAGAGTGTAGCGTAGAGTAAATAATATGGTACCTAAAGTTATGACGGTTCATAAAAATATATTTTATGTTTACTAAAACTTTTGTTTTGAGGTATTCAACACTTTTGAGAAAAAAAGCCCTTAATAACACTTTTTTTGTGGCAACACTGCAAATGGTGGAATTTTTCAATTTATTGTCGGAACAAAAATAAAACGTACATGGTCACCCGAAATTAAAAAAAAATTGCCTGTTTCATTTCATGGAATGGAATATGGATTCATCTGAAATAAATATTTCATATTTGAATTAAATTCCGAAGGGAATATCACGAAGACCGATTAGTTAACATGAATTATATTATTTTTTTAAACCGCCATAGCGTCCTCTATCTGCAGGTGCCACATTATCAACTCTTTAATGCCGCCTCTTCATATCATCAGATGTATCTGCGGACCTCATCTGCGGATGCATCCGCCGATGTGAAGACGGGGTAATGATATGTAGAGGCGACATAAGCCACACCTTGAATACATTAAAAAATACTGTTATAAATAATTGTTTTATTGTGCATTAAACTATAAGAATCAACTAATTGCCTTGTAATATTTCGGGTGCCTATAAATTACTTGTTTTTAAAAATAAATAAATTACAAAATTTTGCATTATTTTGGTATCGCGTCAATGCATTTATTTCAATAAAAATTGTCTTTGGGGTTGTATCCGAAAGATAATTTTGCATGTGTTTCCTTCATACATTATGGCTTGTTAAATTCTGAAAAAATATGTGTAATTCTACACCGTATAACTGTGTTGTGAGTGTGACGAAATACACGATTACGCTCACTTCAATACTTTGAAAATCATAAAGATACGTTCGATAATCGAAAACATGCTTTAAGAATCACAAAAATTTTAACTTGAGGCAAAAACAAAAGAAAAAAGAAAAACGAAATAAATAAAAAAGAAAACCTATTATATAATATGATTGGCAAATTTGTGTCCACTCAGCGTTTGTTATGTCGCCTTTACAATATAATTGAATTTATTAAAAGCATGAGCATATTCGTGAAAAAAATAACTGCGATTTTACATCATAATAACTTACGTGAACAATTTTGTAAGTACACAATTTAAATACTTATTCAACTCAAGATGTCGTCGAGTCGATTCTTATTTTTGCCTAACTGGTTACTCACCATGGAAACCACCATGGAAGCCATATTGATTAACTGCAATATCAAACTTAAAATGGCGGAGACGACATTAAATCTTAATTTAGTCACGTAGACAAAGTGTGAAAAAAAACGCAATTCCAAAATTTTGAAAATACATCATTTTTAATTTATCGAGAATTAATCCCTGAATGCCATCATACCAACAATTAAATTATTTCGTAAAATATCATATGACAAAGAGTGAATAGTGGTATTTTTGTTGAGTGATATCTCGAAGACTGGGGGACATGAAACATTATTCTGAAACTTCATAATATCCTCTACCTGTAGTTACTATATTATCTACTCGTTATACCACACCCTATATAAAATACTCCTCCTTACTTATATTTTCAAAACTAATAATATCTATCCATAGTAAATACGTCAAAGATCAATTCAATTAGAATAGTAAGTTCATAATTGTAACTTAGGTACTACTTCTTACTTATGTACAAACAAAAAAGATATAAATTTTATGGTAGATCTAGAAGTTTTCATATATATACTTTTCTGAAAAAGGTTTAGTTTACTCACTTATTAACAATCTTAATAAATCTTCTTTGTGTATTTCTACACGTCACGACTTACGACCGAACATGCACTAAAGTCAAATGGTGGACGAGGGAGTGCGTCTTTTTTACTATGTGGGTTTTGCACGTAATGCGTAATTCCCCGACGACAAATATAGAAAGTACAAAAGGCATTTCAATGTTGCTATAAATAAAAAAATGGGATTATTGTACACCGTTATAAAAATTTTGTAAGGACTTTCCACTTATTAACATTTAAACAAAACAACAAAAAATATTAAAACTTGAACAATATAATTTATTCATTTTAGAAAATAAAAGTTCGACATTAGACAACTGACAACACGGCGCAGCATGTTGTGGCATTGCACTCGTGCTGCTACTTTCTAGTCGAACACATTCCAGATTTATTGCAAAATTTAAAAAGAAGAAACGTGATTACGCAGATAATATTAATCTATTATTTACAAACTATTTCAATGAATCAAAGTTAATTCGTAATATCATCTGAATCGGTTCCTGAACACGAGTGTTTCAAGTAAAAAATGTATTTATAAATTTCCCTAACCGCAATTCTGGGGAGTCTTAAAATATTTGCTGGCAACACATTGCAATACGTAAAGAAAAATATTGTCTATGCTATGCAAATCCTGTCATTCTGGCCGTATATTTTTATTTTGAACGCAATACCTTCTATTTGTCTTGAATTGCTGTAATAATTAAAAATGAGTGTACGCGAAGAAGATGGTCCGAAAAATAGTAGCACCAGTCGTGGTTTAGGATTAGCAGCTGCTGCTATTGGTGTTGGCGTTGGAGCAGCCTTGTACTACTTCTTCAGCAAGAGGCCAGAAAACCCTGATTCTACAGGATCCACAAGCCAGTGGCAGATCGAACAACCAGACGCTTTGTGAGTTTTTTATTAAAAAAATAATAATTTGACGTGACGGTAGACCACTTTGAAAAATGAGTTCACCCACTGATATTCTACTATGAAGTTCATCTAGTAATATAATTATAATATGACGTGCTAAAATGGAATAAATTCTATTTATAGGTAATTTAAATATACTGAAAATAGTTATTCACGTTGATTTTATAATTTATCAAAAATTCATAAAACATTTTGTTATAGTGTTACAATTTTTAAACTTTTGGAAATTCGGTACAAAACATTAAAGTAACCTGATAAGGAAGTAATCAATAAAAAAACCTTGAAAACATGTTTTACACTTTCCACTTTTAAAACATCTTTTATAAAGCATTTTAAGAACAATGTTAATCATAATTTTAATAACAATTTTTTCATACAAAACAAATTCAATTTAAATTGTTTACAGATATAAAACAATAATAAATAAACTAAGATTTTTACATAATTTAATAAGACCTGCACACCTACACTTGGATATAATTTAATTTAATTTAATTTAAACTCTTTATTACACCATATATATATATACAAAAAAAAACACAATAAACTTAAAATAACTTAAAACAAAAACAGTGTAAAAGGTGGCCTTATCACTAATCAGTGATTTCTGCCAGGCAACTACTGGGTTAAAGATAAATAGAGTAATTCAGGCAGGGTGAAGGAGTAAAAGCGAACAGAAACAGGAAAGAGAAAAAAAAAAAAGTCAATTAAGTACTAATTACTAAAATGAGAATATATAATCTTGTGCATATGGTACATCTGCTGCCTTCCAGATTTAAAATCACACAATTTATATTTAAGTTAAAATGAATTGATACAATGTATGAAATTGCTATGAGAATTTAAATGAAAATGTTAAAGTTATAAAAATTGCAAAATGTAGTTATACAATAGGTGGTCTGTTTTGGTTACAGAATGTATAAGGCCTTACACACCATATGCATATTAGGCATGCAAATTTTAATATTTATTATAATATCTATGTTCAATTTTAAATTAAGTCAATTACTATAATATCTTTGTTCAATTATTAAAATAAGGCAATACTTAATACAACTTAACACACAGACAATGGTTACATATCAAAGTTTTATACTTATTTATAAATAAAGTCAAATTTTACCAATTACAGTCAGGCAATATAAGTTCATAAGTAACAAAAGTTATATAATCAATTGTACATAGTTAAATCATTTATAGAAAAATTCTTCGATGTCATAGAACTGTTTTATCATCAACCAGTCAATCTCCTCTTGAACAAATCTGTGGGTAGTTCCTTAAGGGTGTCCGGAATGTTATTGAATACTTTGATATATATATGAATTAGGGTTGTTAATTTGCTTTTAGTGAGAAGATATAATATTTATGGAAAGTATAGTGATATTTATACTAAATCTACTTATTTTTCTAAGAATTTGTCCTCTTATCTATAATAATTATAACTCCTTCAATATTATCAGCTCTTAGACGCACCCGCTCCTCACCATAGCTCACATTGAACTGACTGTATCACCGATACACCTGACTGCATAGAGATGACATAATGGTCAGAGTATAGGAAACAGGGCTCCATGGGACATAGTGAAGTAGACATATATTTGAGCAAAAAAGTTGTAATATATTATCAATATATTTTTAACATATATTTTTCACTATTAATAATCTATACATATAATAAAACAGTAACCGAACCATTTCTGTACATTGAATATTTTTCAAAAAGAGTAATTGGTATGCAATATGTATGTTCTATAGATACCCAAACCATGGTTAAAAAAATTTTTTTCTGTTTGTCTGTTTGTCTGTTTATCTGTTTGTATGTTCGTCAATCACGCAATAACCACTGGACAGATTTTGATTGAACTTTACATGTTGATAGACCATGATTAGGTGCAACTTATAGGCTACATTTTATTTGAAAAAAATATTTTAGGGGTGGCTTTCCATACATGTAAACGGAGGGTAAAAAAATAAATTCGCGAGTACATCATTGTATGAGGTGTCATTAGATAGGTCTTTAAAAATGAAATAGAGGTTTCTAAATGCGTTTTTTGCTAACATACATATTTTTTGAGATATACTCTTCTAAAGTCGTGAAAATGTCATACCACGTGACAATGAGAGATTTTGGTTTAGTTGCGGACATACCTTTTATACTCGAAACGTATGGATTAAGACGTTAAAACACTCAATAAATTCTCAAAAACTTTAAAAAATGACTAACTCTCCGCCCGCGGCTTGCCTCGCGTGGGCTACAATTTTATGTTTTTTGAAGAGGCGCGCGCACTGTGAGATTTTGGTCAAACCTATTTCCATAGAAAATAATAAAAAACTAGGTAATAAACAGACATGCACATATCAGGGGTCCTGTGGCTCTAAAAGTACAGAAATTAGTAGCCCACGCGTGCGAAGCCGCGGGCGGAAAGCTAGTCATATATAAAACTTTCAAATAAAATTATTTTTTTAGAAATAATCGGATATTTTCTTTGTAACAGAACTTATGGCTAGACTAGGTAGTAGTCTAGCTTTATATAATAGTGTTAGATTTGATTTTATGTTTGTTTCTTTGAATTAAGAAGGCTACTAGTGAAATGATTTGGATAAAATTTTGTATAGAGATTCTTTGAAACCTAGAACAGTTTTTATGTTAAAAATTTTTTTTTTATTAATTGTATTTTCTTGTGATTATGTATAGCTCCACGTTGCTTCCCTCCTATAATGTTATATAGACTAGGTAAATGTAGAATTCCAATGGTTAAAAGAATTTTGCAAATTTGTCCAGTAGTTTTGGAGCTATTCATTTCAAACAAACAAAAAATCAAATCTTTATGTTTATGTATTTTATTTAATAAAATTGTTCTACTTAGGTATCAAATTACAAGGATTATATGATAGTGTAGTCTGATTTCACTAGTGGCCATGCAAATATTATGCTTAAATTATTAAAATCCAGTGTCCATTACTGAGTTCCAAGTTTA
>LQNK01001748.1:0-21035 GCA_001586405.1 Phoebis sennae | reverse complement strand
CAAAAATGAACATTAATTAGGAGTGCAGTATAATATAAATTTTCAAAATGGAGATTGCAAATTAATAAAATGTGAGGCAGAGGGATTAATTCTATTCAAAATCAAAAATCAAAATTAAAATTCATTTATTTGCAAAATGTAGTTATACAATAGGTGGTCTGTTTTGGTGGCAGAATGTATAAGGCCTTACACCATATGCATATTAGGCGTGCAAATTTTAATATTTATTATAATATCTCTGTTCAATTTTAAATTAAGTCAATTACTATAATATCTTTGTTCAATCATTAAAATAAGTCAATACTAAATACAACTTAACACGCAGACATTAGTTACATATCAAAGTTTTATTTATAAATAAAGTCAAATTTTAACAAATTCCAGGCAGGCAATATAAGTTCATAAGTTACAAAAGTTATAAAATCAATTGTACATAGTTAAATCATTTATAGAAAAATTCTTCAATGTCATAGAACTGTTTTATCATCAACCATCAGCTTATCTATCTCCTCTTGAACAAATCTGTGGGAAGTTTCTTAAAGGTGTCCGGAATGTTATTGAATACTTTGATATATATATGAATTAGGGTTGTTAATTTGCTTTTAGTGAGAAGATATAATATTTATGGAAAGCATAGTGATATTTATACTATATCTACTTATTTCTAAATAAGAATTTGTCCTCTTATCTATAATAATTATAACTCCTTCAATATTATCGGCTCTAAGACACACCTGCTCCTCACCATAGCTCACATTGAACTGACTGTATTACTGATACACCTGACTGCATAGAGATGACATAATGGTCAGAGTATAGGAAACAGGGCGCTATGGGAGATCGTGAAGTAGACATATATTTGAGCCAAAAAGGTTGTATTGTATTAATATTTTTTGTGGCACCCTCCTTTCCAATCGCCCTTTACGGTCGTTTTCAATATTCTATCTATCCCTTGTTTTGCTTTCTACAGTCAGGCAAATCTATCTATTTGCACTTTGATTTCAATATGCTGTCGGATAGCTTTTGTTATGACTTGACAATCAAATGTCATTTTATCTGAGATTACAATCTATCCATAATCTTTGATACATTATTGAAAACGGCCGTTAATGTTTTCGACACTTCAAAAAATTCTATCCAATTTATTTCTATACTCTGACTGACATAATGTTTCCTTCTCTTTCACTCGTATCCACTACACTAATATATAGTAGTCTCGCTTTATATAATAGGGTAAGATTTGATTTTTTGTTTGTTTGTTTCTTTGAATTAAAAAGGCCATTATTAAGGCCAAAATTGGAACAATTTGGATAAAATTTTGTATAGAGATTCTTTGAAACCTAGTATAGTTTTATGTTAATAATCCTTTTTAAAAAAATATCAATTGTATTTTCTTGTGATTATGTATAGCTCCACGTTGCTTCCCTCCTATAATGTTATATAGACTAGGTAAATATAGAATTCCAATGGTTAAAAGAATTTTGCAAATTTGTCCAGTAGTTTTGAAGTTATTCATTTCAAACAAACAAAAAATCAAATCTTTATGTTTATGTATTTTATTTAATAAAATTGTTCTACTAAGGTATCAATTTACAAGTTTCGTTTTAATGTTGTGTGCATATTAACTTCGTATGAATTTTTAAATAACAGGGCAATGACCGTTTTTAATTGAAGGTCGGTGCCTTTCTCCCGGCAGATATAATATCGTCTTTTCAGGAAAAAATTATTATTTATACAATTGTTCACTCAAATATCATCGTATTATGTAACTATCTCTTTATTGCCACAAATAAATTTTCCGTTTCTTTTCTAAATGATAGGTTTTTTTTGCCTAAAATGTTTATCGAATTCTAAAGTTGAGTTACTCATGTCGAAACTATATAATTATTTTTTTATATGCATTATTTAAATATATAGCGTGTGTCATAATTCAGGGATAAAACAGCACCGGACAGAGAAAAATAAATTAAAAATTCAATGTAACTTATTTTTTTTTAAATTATAGACAATTGCTTCAAAAATTGTCACCTAAGACATTTTTAATTACCATGTATGTACTAATAAAATGATTAATATCAACAGTACGAAGTTTCGTTATTTCGATTAGAATTAAATATATATATTCCTGGACATTTAACACAACGCCATCTAGTTCTAAACTAAGCAAAGCTTTTACTATGGATACTAGAAACTGATAGACATACTTAAACATACTTTTTTTTGTAAATACATACATACTATACATAAATTAACACCCAGACAGTAGAAAATTACAATGTTCATCACATCATAATTTTCTGCTTGTGGGGATCGATCCCACACCCTCCGGCGCAATAGACCATTGCTGAACCACTGCGCCAATCGGGACGTGAATTATTGTTGTAACTAATTTTCATAAAGTATTATACCAATTATAACGTAGTTACGAGCAGGCCCACTGTCGTGTGCCGCTTAATCCTTAAATTATGGGACACATTGTACGTTACCGTTGAAATTAGTATGAAATTTATTCCGATATTCGATACTTTCTGATTCAGTACAATATCCTACTAGGCGACAGTGTAAAGTGGATCTATAATAGACCTGGTGTTATCATTACTGCCAAAACTTCCGATTGCATGGATTATAACCACACGTTAGTTAATGGCCGTTTTCAATAGTCTATCTATCCCTTGATTTGCTTACTAAAGTCAGACAAATCTATCTATTTGCACTTACTTTGATTTCAATATGCTGTCGACGGATAGCCTTTGTTATGACTTTTAACAATGAAATGTCATTTAATCTGAGATTACAACCTATCTGTAATCTTTGATATATTTTTGAAAACGGCCGTTAAACGATTCTTATCTATTACGTTCCGTCGTTTAGAGGCGTATATATGCGTAGCTTTAAAGTGAAATCTATACACTACTTTGACTTCTGTACCCATCTATTTTGTGATCACGCTTCCTGTTAGCTTTCTTATGCTTATAGATTATAGATAAGATTGGACATAAGATCCACCTTTCGCACTCACTTATGTATTTATAGAACTAACACCCGTATTCTAATACGTACCTTGAGCATTCCTCGACTCCACTCAACCTCAGTCACTATTCGGCCTCTTTGGTGGATACTCCAGTTATGTCAAACTTATAACTTAGAATGCCCAATAATATTTCTCAACGTCATATTTGATGTAACCTTATCCGTGTTTGAGTGGAGGAGAATTAAGATAACTCTTAGAATACGGTTTAAGGCACCAAGAATGACCAATTAATATGTCACAAAGGATCTTATTTCCAATCTAATCATGCTTTATTCCATCATTTCACGCATGGCTTTTCACCCACACAGCCACATGGATTCATCGGACTGTTATTGCTCGGGCAGCGAAGACTGTATAACGATATCCGAACACACGACGACAGATACAAGCATTAATACAACTGAGTCTGACAGTTCCATCTACTTCTCGGACGATAGCGAAGAAAGTGACAGCGAGGGTTCTAGAAACGAAACGTCAAGTGACGCGTCTGACAGCGATTTGAGTTTCGAATCGAGTAGCACAGATTCGAACGTCAGTTACAATTCGTATAGCGTTAACGAAACGGGGTATTTGACGTTGCCCCATAACTATACCGTTGACGACGATAGTGACTGGGAGGTGACGTCACCAGAAGACTTGCCTCGTAGATTTTCGTACGTTCGACCGTCGCGACTGTCCAGACTAACGAATTTGATAAGCCCTAGCCGTAGATCGAGAAGATCGTAAGTTTTTTTTTATGCAGAATAGATTTTGGTGAATTAATTTTGGAACATCTTTAGTTTTCTTTTTTTTCTCGTGACTTAAAAGTCAGTTGAATGATCTAGTCATCAGATAGTTGACCTAAAAGCCTTACACAAAATGTTTTGCAAATCTGTATCTGTCACCTAAAAATGTATATTTTAGTAAATAAGGGACCCTCCATTAATCACGTGAGATTTCAAAGGAGGGATCTATAATATTTTAAAATTGTTACGAAATGTTGTAGGTACTAAAAATCCTATATCATGAAGAAGGGGGGTAGTATCAAACCTCACCATGTGTCACCAGGGGTGTGGATAAGGGGTTAAAAAGGTCGAAAAACTGTCATGTGATTAATGGATGGCACCCAAGAGCTATCTCGTTGTTTTAACCATATTTTTCAATGTAAAACTAAGTGCTGAAATGTTTTTCAGAACTCAAGAGTCCATAAGAAACGAACGAATTCAGGCGTTGTAAGAATTATTGTATTTGCGTTTTGTAGATTTTGATACTAACATGTAACTTGATTAACAGATTTGACTTTATTGTATAATTGTCTAATCCATACGTCCAAAAATTAAAAATGATATTGACATATAGGGTGTAGCTTAAGCGTAAGTGGGTAATATGGCACATGCAGATAGAAGACTATATGATAGTTTAAATAATTATATTTTACTAACTGAGCTCCGAAGTTTCATCCGTGTATATTATCTGTTGCCGTAGAATTTTCGGGATAAAAACTATCCAATGTCATTCCTGGGGTTTCAAAGAATCTCTGTACAAAATTTCATACAAATCGGTCCTGTAGTTACGGAACCTATTCTATCCAAACCAAAGACAAATATTTCCTCTTTATAATATTAGCACAGATGTTAAGTAAAAGTCTCGAAAAGATGAGATTAGCGCGTTCAAAACTCTTTTATATTATTGGTATAGTTTTCGGTGATATAACATTTAATCGTAAATGCATGACTGTGTTTGTTGTTTGTAATAATTATCGTGGTATTTGTGTTGTTGTTACAATGTAACGTAGTACAATTAAATAATAATATTTTGACCTAAATAACTAACATATAATTTGTTTAGACGCATGTTATTGCTAGTTAATTTGTTTTTGACCAATTTGTGATATTTGCAAAATGTGGGATTCAAGCAATGCTTTGACATCAATTGGGCATACGTGGAAACTATCACCTACCCGCAGAAAATCGGTGTGAAACAGTATTGTACTATGTTACGTCCCTTGGACTATTCCTTTCTTTTCCTTTTTCTACTCCTTTCCCTGTCCTGCTAAGGTTGATAGCATCTGACGCCTTTGGACAGACGTTCAATGACTACGGTTGTCGCTTTAACATCAGGTTGGTAAATGCGTTTCCGATCGGAAAGTTCCGAAAATCGGACGTTACTGTCAAAATTTGTATGAATTAGTTCCGATTTTCGGGACTTTCTGATCGGAATCTCATTTGTGAATAGGGGGCCAGGACCGCACCTTTTTTGACAAAACAAAAGCCATCAAATGAATTTCGGTCATGGCGACCTATTAGTAAACTTTAGTAAACTTCCCAGGAGATACTATATTCCTAAAGTGCGCAAGCACAGAACTTCCCAGGAGATATTATATTCCTAAAGTGCACTCTCTGTCTCTGTAGTGTCCCTTATCCTATGGTTCAATAATTTGAGACGTCCGCAGAAGCGACGGACGGATTTAGGGTCTCTGAGGCACGGTGTCTAACACCCGTATTCTAATACCTTGAGCTTTCGACTCCACTCAACCTCAGTTACTATTCGACCTCTTTGGTATCCACTCCAGTTATGTCAAACTTTTATCTTAGAATACGGAATATTTCTCAACGTCATATTTGACCTTAGCCGTGGTAGAGTGGAAGAGTATTAAGGACCTTAGAATACGGGTGTAAAATATTAAGATAATAAATAAATAAATCATTTATTTTCCCTTTACACAAAGGTAGGTATATATAATAACACTGTTTTCGTAAAAAAACTATACCTATGTCAGGAGACTGGCGCTTGTAAAAGGTTTAGAGAAATCTGTGTTGCAAGTCACTAGGGCTCCCTTCACGGATACAATTCAGGATAACCAAAGCATTGAATGAAACAAAAATCACGTTCTCATATATCACATTTTTTTCAGCCGCGAAAGGTCATGGACCCTCGAGGAGTGCACCATCTGCTACGAGGTGATCCTCAAGAACCAGGAGGTGACGTCACTGCCGTGCACGCACAACTTCCACTCCGCGTGCATCATGCCCTGGCTCCAGGAGCAGCAGACTTGCCCCAACTGCCGCACTAGCGTCAACTAGCTTAGGTGAGAGCACGCTAGGGTATACTCTAGATACAGTAGGACTTACCTCATCTACCGCACTGGTGTCAACTAGCTTAGGTGAGAGCACGCTAGGGTATACTCTAGATACAGTAGGACGTACCTCATCTACCGCACTTGTGTCAACTAGCTTAGGTGAGAGCACGCTAGGGTATAGTCTAGATACAGTAGGACTTGCCTCATCTACCGCACTAGCGTCAACTAGCTTAGGTGAGAACACGCTAGGGTATACTCTAGAAAAAGTAGGAGCTCCCAGATATCATTTTGTAAAAATGATATATTTAACGTTTGATTACTCTATTTATTTTAAGGTCTTTGCAGTATTGACAAATTTTTAAAAAATATTTTTACTATGGAAATAGAATTTTTATTATTTTAATATTTTGAAAATTCGTATGCATTCAACATTCATAAAAAGTCATGGTTAACATATTTTTTATACTTGTGTCTAATGTACGAACGATTTAACATAAACGATACGTATTATGTGAATCGATTACAATATTAGTGAAGCATTCATTTATAACGTAATAATTAGTGTTCTTTGAACCCGGTTTCTATACATATTAACGAGCCAATCATTTCAAAAACAAATGTAATTTTCCATATTTTTTATTACTTCATAATTATGTATGTCATTAAACATATTTTATTAACTATCCCGCCCGTCTTTGCGCGTATAATGTGTATGTTTTTGTGCTCAGTTAGGATGCAGATTTTTAACGGAGAAAGAATTTTTGAAATCAGTAGTCGTTCAGTAATTAAATATACATTTTTTTGTAAATACATACATACTATAGATAAATTACTTTCACTCGGACAGCAGAAGATTACAATGTATATGTTCATCACATCATAATTTTCTGCTCATGGGGATCGAACCCACACCCTCCGGCGCAATAGACTATTGCCATATCCACTGCGCTAAACAGATCGTCTAATTACTAATTACTAGCAGATCCGCTCGGCTTCGCTCTCGTAGCATAATGTTATACAGTCAAACCTGGATAAGCGAGAGTTCAAGGGACCACAATCTTATTATCGCTTATAGAGGTTTCTCACTAACCCGAGTTTCTCGCTATTGCAGGTTTATGGGTACAGTTTCTCACTAATAGAGGTACGCAGCAATAACAAGTTGCAACAATTCACGACATGTCATTGGATAGGTCTTCCAAAATAAAATAGAGGTTTCTAAATAGGTTTTTTGCTAAAATAAATATTTGGTCCATGAAGGAAAAACGACTCTCCCTTATCGAGGTTTCTGTCTCTCACTAATAGAGGTTTTAGGGGCTAAAAATGACGGGACCTGGCTATTACTCTCACTTATAGAGTTTTCTCACTTATCCAGTTCTCACTTATCCAGGTTTGACTGTATATATAACCTATATTACTCGTGGATAAAGCTTTCGAATGGTGAAAAAAAATTTAAAACAGTAGTTTTTGAGCCTGTTCATTAAAACCAAACAAATAAACAAAGATTTCTTCTTTATAATATTTGTGTAGATATTAAGAAAGCATGTTCTAAATAAACTATCTTTTTTCAGGTTCATCATTAGATATAGAAATCAGCAGGATCTGACTTCGAATTTTGGCAGAATCTAAAGATATACTTTGAATAGCCTTTCCCTTTAAATACCATTTTACGTGTCGAATTTAAAAATAAGAAAAGGCATATTTTAAACTGTGAAAGGAAAACATGTCTTTAATAATTATTTTATATACTTTGTGCTATTTTATTTTCTACATTCTTCCACCTGTATACATATATATACAATATACAAGCAATTATTTAAGTAATGGAACAAGACATTTCTCTATGCGTTCTATATGAAAAGGCGTTAATTTAAAAGCAAACTCAAGTATAGGTCTAGTCTCTTTATAGGACCCAAAACCAAAGATCTTGAATATTTTTCTACGCAAAAAGATACACAGCGTGGGAGTGAGAAAACTAGATGCAAACCACTTGAGAGAGAAAGAGACAGTGAATTTTGACATGTCATTGTCATGTTCAAGTAAGAACTTTTAGATATATTTTACGCGGTGGTTAATTTGTAAATTTTTTGTAGTAATCTAAAGATTAAAATTAATGAAATAATTAAAATCACGGCGTCATATTCTATGCCTAAATGTAATGGACAAGAAGAAATAATCCGATTTAATACACTTTTAAAAGTAAATAAGATTTTGATGTTTGCTTTTTTTTATCGCGTCTTTAATTTGCATATGTGTATCTTTAACATTCAAGATCTTTGGTGAGAACTCATAGTAATGTTTGTGAGTACTGATTTTCTAAATATATAAAGTCAAACAATTTCTCTTAAAGTTATATATTTCTTTATCTTGCCATTAATATATAACGAAGTCATGTTTTTAATAAATCTTTAGATATTTGTCAGTAGGACCACTGTTTTAAAAACATAAATTAATTTTAATAATGGCAATATAGATTTACGTCAGTTGTTAAATTTTTATGACAAATAATATGAAATATTTAACGATACATATTTTGACAATCTCTTCTATTAATTATTTAATAATATTAATTTATTATGATGAAATACATTTCAATTTTATATTCACATAATTCTACTAACAAAACATAATGATAGATTAATAGATGATGCTTTAATGACATAATCTGTATTCAAAAAAGGCGCGAAATAGCTTTTATGACATAAGAATGACAAATTTGTATTTCGTTAAAGTTTAAACCTTTTAATAAAATAATTTATATGAAAATCGAGGTTTATTATGTATGTTAAAGAAATATATTTGTGTACAAGCATAATAATTTATTGTTTAAAAAGACGATGTAGTAATTTTATTTTTAAATTCAATTAGAATTGTCACACTAAATTCACTATTCTACTTATGTTTTAGTGTATGTTTGTATTTCTTTTCTGTCCTATAATCTCTTTTCAAATCTTTCATTTTAGATATAGCACTGCATTGTCTTTTGTAAACTTTGCTATGAGGCTTATTATTCTAGCCAATATTAAGGGTCCTATCGAAAGGGTGGACGATCAGATCTATCGGGACCCTTATTCCCTTAATTCACTTAGGGTCCCTTAAAATTGGGTAGTTTATTAAGTCTTTGTAAGTTGACTTTGTTGAATTAAGTGCTATTTTGGGAAACATTAAAATTGCTGTGATCTTAGAAGTATAGTTGTGCTTGTTTGTAGGTAGAATTGGTAATTAAATTTAAATTGTAAATATGTAATAATTATTGATTAAATGAATATAGATTTTGAAATTTGTGTTTTATTTCTATAGTTGGTAGTTGCAACTGTGTTTCATCCTACCTAAACGTATTGAATAATTACGCAAAAATTGCTGGACAAATTTTATTAAACTTTGTGTAATACAGATAACCTAGATTTATAATTAGGAAACTTATTCCAGTCTATGCAGACGAAAACGTCTTCTTTAGCTTTGTATTTTTATTAAATAAAATACATATATTGCTGGGGCATCAAAAAACATCTACCTGCTTAAAATACTATTGGTATACTTTCGTTTTACTATTGGTGTAATTTTATTTTGATTTTACGACTATAACAAAGTTGTAGAGAATTGTATTTGCAAAAGAATGTAATCTTTTTATATTTTTTGGCAGTGGTTGGTTTTCAGATAAACCACAAAAACACAAATATGCAGCCTTTTTTAAAATGGCGGCCGCGGGACTAGGTTGCAACCCCAAACTTGCATTCAACTTCACACTAATCAACACTTAAAATCAAAATAATATCTGACAAGCGCAACCCCATATGTTAACTAACTTCATTGGACTGAACTATTTAAGGTACACTACTATAGAGCATCTCATATGTGGTTTTCCCTCAGTGAAGAGCATCTGAATAATCTCTACCTGCTATAAAATTGGAAAACTCCACGAATACTTGTTACTGGTAAAATCCATCTGTGGGAAGGGGGCCATTAATTATAAAGAAGAGGACTGAACTTTCGTTACATGCATTCAATGGTCTACCTAACTTGCGGTTGTCACTTTTACTAATTTTTACAAGTAGGTACTCTGTTGTAAACTTTTAATGGGATGTATAAGAGATGCTAATAATTTTTCCCTAACCCAACACTATTCCCTAAATAATAGTTCTGTTCGCCCATGAGACTGCAAAGATCTCGACAACATCTAAAGTTGTCAAACTTAACAATACAGGTAATGTAAATAAAAACACAGCTTTAAATAATCACA
This sequence comes from Phoebis sennae, assembly GCA_001586405.1. Lineage (NCBI taxonomy): Eukaryota > Metazoa > Arthropoda > Insecta > Lepidoptera > Pieridae > Phoebis > Phoebis sennae. Next base: position 10,709 of record LQNK01001748.1, on the reverse strand, counting down.
TTTTTATTAATCAAAACGTAACATAAAACACTCTTATTATTAACGAAATAAAAACCAAACATTTTCATTAAATAAAACATTTCTATATACTCTATTGCAGATTGTCACTAAAGATTACATTTTAATTTCAACCCTTAAACTTATTGGAGTGACACTTTGAAAGTGTCACTCGGATATTTGAAGTTGGTACAAATTCCATTAATTCGTTAAATTCTAAAACATGATATTAATTTTAAAATTACATCTAGCGTCTACAAGGTTTTCAATGTTCAGAAAATATTATTAATTCTATATTAGGTTCGTGCCTAAAATTATTTTTAGGGATTATTTTGTATTTTTATGATGTAAAACAGTGTTAAAATGCTAATTACTGAATCTTAAGGACTCTATCGAAAGAGTGGGCGTGTCCCATAATTCAGGATAACACTAAATACAATGGGGGGAGGGGGGGCATTAACATAAATACACATGGCAACACAAATCTACTCAATATAAAACTTCTACATTATGCTCCATCCGCACGTGGTGAGTCCATGCGTCGATGTTTTGAAACAGCTGTAAAATTAATTAGAAACAATTATTAAAAAAATGTTTTTACTTATAGTATTTATTGATTATAAATAATAAAAAGAACGAAATTGTGGTGCAGAACACATTTTAATATATATTAATTAAGTGTCACAGTGTTTGTCGGCGATGGACTTCTAAACTACTTAACCGATTTCAACCAATTATACACACCGGTGCAGGTTGATCCAACTTGAAAGATAGGATAGTAGTCCACGCGGGCGGAATGCTAGTAACTATATATAATTGACTAAAAGATCATTCCAAAGCCAGCGAATAAGTATGACCTCATCGCCTTGGATCGACCCTTACTCCCTAACTGTTGTGTCGCAAGTCGCGACACAAGGAATACTGTTCCCTTTCCTACATAGTATAAAACAAAGTCGCTTTCTCTCTCCCTTTGTCCCTATGTATGCTTAAATCTTTAAAACTACGCTACTGATTTTGATGCGTTTTTTTACAGATAGAGTGATTCTAGAGAAACCATAATACATATAATATCAAATATAGTCTTGATTTATACATTACAACGCGAGGTCTAGCTCGAGGCGAGGCACTAGTACATAAAGGATCACATTACCTCATGGCAGTACTCGCAGGGGTACAACTGCAGCCCATGCGCGGTCACGTGTCTCCTCAAATGTTCCGTGGACTCCATCTTGGCGCCGCAAGTGTCGCAGATCAGCGACTCGTTCTCGTTCGAGTCGTCCTCGAAGGAGGGGAGCGAGCGCGTTTTGATACGTTTCGGTTCGCGCGGTTCGTAATACGGACACGCTATTATATAATAATAAATTAATTAATCAATTAACACCTTTTTTCACTAACTATGTGTAACTTTATTCATAATAAAAACAGGCCAAATTAAATAATAAATTTATCGGTAACTCCTTTTATCACTATGTCTAACTTTAAAAGTACCCCAAGTTATGTGACACTTTATATCAAAAAAGTTCTTGAGAATAGCTAAAAGTATCACGATTTAGAAAGCCTTGGACAAAGTGCCCGAATACCACAAGATAATGGTTTAATATCTTCAATGGATTTTAAGAGCTTTTTTTTTTGTCAAAAGGCATACAGAATATTTGAAAATTTTAATTCTTAAATTAATAATTTTGTATTTATTTTTGTCTGAAGTAGCTTCTTCATCTAAATTATTCTTTAAACTCAACTGTCTTTTTCAAATAAAAGGGATCGTTTTGGTTCGTAGTATTCGCAATAGAAGAAGATAATTCTTCCATTTATACTACCCTGAGTGAAGTGACACTTTTCATTTAAATAACGGAGAAAAAAATATATAATAAATGTCATACAGACATTACAAAACACATTGAAAAATACATTTTTGATATAAATTTCGTTAAAAGTCTCGAAACTAAAGTTGGTCACATAACGGTAGTGCAATTTAGTGGGATATTTTTTTTAAACGTCCCGATCTGCGCAGTAGATAGAGCAATGCTCTATTGCACCGGAGGGTGTGGGTTCGATCCACACGAGTAGAAAATTATGATGTGATAAACATTGTAATTTTCTACTGTCTGGGTGTTCATTTATCTATAGGATGTGTGTATTTACAAAAAAAGGTGTGTCTATCAGTTATCTAGTTTCTACAGTACAAGCTTTGCTTAGTTTGAGACTAGATGGCGTTATATTAAATGTCCAGGAATATATATATTTTTTGCAAATATTTCTATGCAAAAAGTTAACCTGAAAAAAACATGTTTTAACACTCACTGCCATGTCCAACGTGCGTCTTGTAGAAAGTGACCAGCACTTTATCGAGCGTCTCCGTGACTATCATGTGCGCGGGACACGCTTTGCCCGTTTTGTAAATCTGCCTCTCTGGCGCTGGACGTTTGCCTTTACCCTGTATATATTTTGTTTTTAATTATAAAACGTTTGCTATGACAAGTAGAGCATTGTATTGTCTGTGGTTATGAGGTGGAACTAATCTCTATTTACTACGAAAAAAAACCATAAAAAAAGAAAAAGCTTAAAGATGATATTCGGAAGTTTCGATTTTTATAGATAAAATCATCAAAGACGCGCCCCACTATTCTTCTCAATCGTTGACAGTATATGTATGCAAGCTTCTACTTGTATGAAGTTTTATAGGTACACACTCATTACCCATGTGTGCTAACTAAATAAATAGACCAATCAGCACGCATTGTGATCATAGTAAAATATTTCCAAATTTAAAAAATTGGTGGGGCGCGTCGTCGTGGATAGCACTACCTATACCATGATTTTGAATCGGATATAAGCTTTTTTTACATTAAAGGGGGGTAAATAATATGAAGGCATTAAATACAAAACACACACACACAGGTAAGGAATAGAGGTAGGATAAAGCCTATTTGTAATTAATATATATCATCCTACTACTAAAAAACCAAATGTTATGTTTATAAATAAAAAATCACCTGGTATACATATATCCCCGACTGACTGCACATGTAATGGGAGCGAACACCCTCTATAGTCTGCTTGCTCGCTGTTGTTTTACGAAAACGATACTTCGTCTCTTCCTGTATTGCGCTCTTGTAGAGCATGAAATCTAGAGGGTGATGTTTTTTGTGAAAATTATTGTTTCGATAACAATTTAATAAAAATTTTATGAAATATCTGATTTGTCTAGCCTAATACGTGCTACATTTGTATTTATATAAATTTTTATTTTAATTAAATAAATTACTTAATTATTAATGATTATGAAATGATGGTAAGTACTATAATTATATTTCTTGCTCAATCAAACAGTGACTATGCAACAAATAATACTGTGCTGTCGGTATTTGAATGTGCATTTATGTCTGTTTATATAAATATATATATCTACTAGCTTTCCGCCCGCGGCTTCGCACGCGTAGGCTTCTAATTTCTGTATTTTTAGAGGCGCACAACAAAAGTTTAAAAAAATAACGGTCGCAGGATCGCTGATATATGCGCATGTCTATAGTGTTTTTATAATTTTCTATGGAAATATTTTAGACCAAAATCACACATTGCGCGCGCCTCTTCAAAATACAGAAAGTTGTAGCACACGCGAGCGAAGCCGCGGGCGAAGAGGTATATATTTTGTGAAGGTTTTTAAGAATCTATTGGGTGTTTTTACTGTATCTATACGTACGTAATCTCACATTGTCACGTGGTATGACATTTTCACTACTTTAGAAGCATATATCTCAAAAAATATTTAATTTAGCAAAAAACGAATTTAGAAACCTCCATTTAATTTTTAAAGACCTATCCAACGATACTTTATTTAATGATGTACTCGAATATTTATTTTTTTACCCTCCGTTTACATGTATGGGAAGCCACCTCTAAAAATATGTTTTTCAAATAAAATGTAGCCTATAATTTGCACCTAATATTGATCTATCAGCATGTGAAATTTTATCAAAAACTGCCCAGTGGTTATTATGTGATTGACGCACATACAAACAGATAAACAGACAAACAGAAAAAACAAAATCTAACCATGGTTTTGGTATCTATAGAACATACATGTTGCATATCAATTACTCCTTTGAAAAATATTCAATGTACAGAAATGGTTCGGTTACTGTTTTATTCTATGTATATATACATAACTAGCTGATCCGCGCGAATAACGATATATAAATAGCCTTTAAAATAGAACCTATGTTACTCATGGATAATAGAGCTTTCGAATGGTGAAAGAATTTTTAAAATCGCTCCACTAGTTTTTAAGCCTATAAATTACAACCAACCAAACAAACAAAGTGACGACGACCCGATTGGCGCAGTAGTTTAGCAATGGTCTATTGCGCCGGAGGGTGTGGGTTCGATCCCTACGAGCAGAAAATTATGATGTGATGAACATTGTAATTTTCTACTGTCTGGGTGTTACTTTATCTATAGTATGTATGTATTTACAAAAAAGTATGTTTAAGTATGTCTATCATGGGTGCTTATAATAGTACAAGCTTTGCTTAGTTTGGGACTAGATAGCGTTGTGTTAAATGTCCAAGAATATATTTATTTACATTTATTATTATTTATTAAAGTTTTCCTCTTTATATAAGTGTATACTCACCATCCATAGAGCTAAACTCCAACTGCTCAATTTGTTCGACCATGTTGTGTCTGTGCAACAAATGCGCGCTAAAATTCACGCCATAACTGACTCGCTCAGAGCAGAGAGGGCAGAAAAAGGCTTTTCGTTTTTCCACCTAGAGGAAGAGAGTATAAAAACTTCAAAATTAATGAAAATATTAAATTTAAATATTTTTGGCATAAAGGTTGTATGTGAGATTCATGAATTTTAAAGTGTCACTAAAATAGTTTAGTGACACTATTAAATTAAGCGTTTATAAATGCTTTGCAGATTATCATTATACGATTATGTAGTGATTTTTATTTTTTAATTGTTCCATTATTCTGATATTACGAATTTATCACAAGATGTGCATGTATTATATGTATAATTTTTATTTTTTGCCATATCCGCCACAATCATTATTTATTACTGCGGCCCAGGGCTATAGCCTTCCTCGATAAATGGGCTATCTGACACTAAAAAAAATTTCGAATCAGACTAGTGGTTCCTGAGATTAGCGCGTTCAAACAAACAAACTCTTCAGCTTTATAATATTACTATAGATTTGCAAAAACTACGTCATCCCGAGTATTAAAAAAATACTTATCCTATAAAATCAAATTATTTTGTAACAGATATTAGGGTAAAAATAATTAATTTGATATGTCAATATCGGATATACCTCGAATCCATGCGCCTTCCACAGGTGATTGTTCAAAATCTGCTTTTGGCTGAAGTCACGACCACAAATGTGGCATTTCTTACGATCGCGGGATGAATACTTGGGGGTGTGATCGTTGCACAGTTTAACTGAGGAGGATAGTTTAAGTTAGGATAGGATAGGTTCAGGAAAGCTAGGCAAAGGATAATATTATAGGAACCGTTTTGTTTTGGTTATTTCTTGTTTCGATGGGATATTTTTTGGGTTCTATTGATGGGATAATTTTTTTTGATTGGCTATGTTTTAAGTACCTATTGCACTTGAAAGCCTATTTAAATAGGTTGTTCAAAATCTGCTTTTGGCTGAAGTCACGACCACAAATGTGGCATTTCTTACGATCGCGGTATGAATACTTGGGGGTGAGGTCGCTGCACAGTTTTACTGGGGATACGATAGGATAGGTTCAGGAAAGCTAGGTAAAGGATAATATTATGGGTAATGATTTTGGGTTATAGTTGTTTAAAAATAGAATCTGAATTGAATTTATAACGCCGTTTTAATCGCGCATGACTGCCACAACTTTTGACTTTTGTTTTTGGTTAGGTTAGAAATATGAAATTGTCACTTTCGCTTTCTCAACATAGATTACTCATAATGATGGCAGTTAGGTGACCGCATTGGTTATACTGAGAGGTCCTACACTTACGCCCATGCTCCATCCGCAGATGCGTGAAGTAGCTAGTTACTATTATAAACGTTGTCCTAAAAATGGCACGCGTACTGATATATCCCATTACCTGAGTCACGCTATTTAAAGAAAAAGTTTAAAAGCTTGAAATTACCCTAAATAAGCTAGTAAACAATTTGCATATTTCATATTAAATTACTATATTTTATCATCGTCTTTTTGCTCTTTTTTTCTGTCTCTTAATTTTGTGTTCTATTTTGCGGACTCGCGTTTCGTCCATACATATCCTTTCCTTTCCTTTCCTTGTGATTTTTGTAAGAAAAAGTATAATAAATAAATAAATAAATAAACAAACACTTACGCCCATGCTTCATCCGCAGATGCGTGAAGCATGCCTTCTTACTGTTATACACGTTGTCGCAGAAGTGACACGCGTATTGGCGGCTCTCGTTTTCTGTGGCATTGCTGTGGCACCTAAGAGTTATACAAATTATTTAACGCTGTCCTAATGGACTTGCCATGACACATATTTCAAGAAAAAGATAAAAATCATCAAAGCTTGAAATTGAAAGATTTTAAAAACAATTTCTATCCAGAATACTAAGTATTATATTAATAACGCCTCGTTGGTCTAGTGGTTGCATCTTTGACTACATACAGTGCTAGAGGGGTCTCAGATTCGAAAAGAAACGCCGAAAAAAATGTTGAACTTTTTCTGACAAAAGATCTCAGTAACAGCCCTGAGTCTGGAAGTTGGTGGTGTTGGAACACCCCCGTGCCTCGGAAAGCACGTAAAGCCGTCGGTCCTGCGCCTGATCTCTGGCCGGTCAAAAATGGGACAGAAGAGAACATCTTCCACCATGGTCTCTGCAAGTGCAGTATGCCGTATGTAGGACTTTGATTACGGCCCACCAAATTTTACAAATGAGCTGAGGGACCAGGAATATCCTGAAAAAGTTAAGTCTTAGACAAAAATAGTTTTTCACATAGATAGATAGATGCAAGACTTTGACTAAGACCCACCAAATTTTAACAATGAGCTTAAAGGAGACTAGCCAATGTCTGAAGACACCAGGAATATCCTCAAAAAGTTGGAGTCTTAGTTTTAGACCTGGATGATGTCCAAAATGTCCACCCTCACCTACTAAGATGGTCAGCCAAGTCCCTCAACGAGGCCCCACACAGGTTACATTCATGCACTTTTCTCACTAAAGAAGACTTCAAGATCAGCCAATGTTTTAAGGGACCAGGAATATCCCGAAATAGTTGGAATCTTAGACTAAGATAAGCCAATGACTTAAGACACCAGGAATATTCTGAAAAAGTTGGACTCTTAGTTTTTGACCTGGAAGATGTCCAAAATGTCCACCCTCACCTACTAAGATGGTCAGCCAAGTCCCTCAACGAGGCCCCACACAGGTTGCACTCGCGCACTCGTCGCCCGGTGCGGGGTTCGAGTCCGTGCACCAAACGCACGTGGTGGTGCACCTCTTCCACCGTGGACATGCAGGTTGCAGTATATGCAAGACTGACTAAGACCCACCATATTTTACAAATGAGCAGACCTTTTTAAGGCAGAAGCGATATATTTACACCAACAAAAATGTTACTTATCTTTCTATGTGAGTTATCAAAGGAGTCCTAATTTGTTACACTGACAACTAAGAACTGTGTTTTGATGCTACTGGAACAGTGAGAATAAAGCAATTTTACCTAACATAATAAAAAAAACAAATTGAAGCAGAAACAAAAGTCTAAGAAGAGTTAAAGGTTAGCCAATGTCTTAAGGACCAGGAATATTCTGAAAAAAGTTAAAGTCTTAGACCAAAATAGTTTTTGACCTGGATAAAATGATGACTAGGTCTAGGACCCACCAAATTTTAACAATGAACTTAAAGGAGACTTAAAGACTAGCCAATGTCTTAAGGGACCATGAATATCCTTCAAAAGTTGAAGTCTTAATTTTAGACCTGGATGATGTCTAAATGTCCACCCTCACCTACTAAGATGGTCAGCCAAGTCCCTCAACGAGGCCCCACACAGGTTGCACTCGCGCACTCGTCTCCCGGTGCGGGGTTCGAGTCCGTGCACCAACCGCACGTGGTGGTGCACCTCTTCCACCGTGGACATCTGCAGGTTGCAGTATATGCAGGTGGTCTCGTCCAACGCTTCGATCTCGTGGTCTTCGTCTTCTTCATCTAACATAATAAATAAATAGTGGTCGTAGTAATAGACCATAAATTTAATTTATGTCTATGTCAGTACTCTATGTCTATGGACAAAATTAAAAACAAAAGAAACAATTTGACCATAGAGTATGTATGCGTGTACGAATACTTGTGTATGTATGTGTGTGTGTATTGGTTTATTTACTGATTTACTGTACTGATTTACTTTATAAGCATTATTATTGAAAAATATTAGGGTTCTACACTTCTCCTATACATAAACTATAAGTGTGCCAAATTTTATGCTTCTGAGTCCGCGCAATTTTCGTAAAAAGGGCTCGAAAGTTTTTATAACAGTTACTAAGTTTTTTTTATTAAATGTAAATGCAAAGCTTTAAACATAAAAAATCTTGTGTGAATTTAAATCTGGAAGGCTGCAAGTCTCATTATATTATGTAAAAAACTCCTTTTAATCAACATCTATAAATATATGAATTCAATTTGTTTCGTAGTGTTATATTTAAGACTAAATTAAAAAATTTAAACTTCCTCCAAACAAAAAAAATATACATAGATATTAAGTAACAATATTAATCAATTATTGAATGAGAATTGTATGAATAAATTGTAAAATAAATATATAAATGGTATACCATCGATGTCATCATTGTCGCAGCCAGAACTCCTGCAGTGCAGAGCCTTGTCTGCCGTGGAATCATCAGCCTCCTCCAATATCGTCTCGTCGAGGTATTCCTCATCTACGATAGTTTAGTCCATTGAAAAGTTACATTTGGGGTTGCCTTTGTCAGCAGACATTATTAAATTTTTATAATGTCAAAAAGGGGTTAAAATATAAACCATAAAAATTGTTTGAACCCCTTTATTCAAAGTGAGCTGTTCCACGCAGCTTCGCTCCCGTAGCCTAATGTTATATAGCCTATATTCATCAGGGAAAATATAGGATTCCAATGGTAAAATATTTTTTTTAATTCTGTACAGTAGTTTCGCTTCTTAACGTAACATTTTTATTTAATAATTTGAAATAAAGACAAACATCACTTTTTAGCTACTCCCGAACAAAATACGATTTTTATAAATAAAACTCAACTGTAATGTCCGTTATATAACGTCTTGTTAACAACGATAAAATATGAATAATTAACTAATAATAATTGTATTTTCTTGTGTTTGTTTTAACGCGAGTGTTTCCCATAATACCTAAAATCCTTTAAAAAGTATTTTATTTAAGTTAAAAATTGGTTTTCGCTGGCTATATAAATAAAACATTTTATTATAATATTTGTGTTGCCACAAACCTGACTTTAGAAGTACAAGTCTCTCAACTTGTCCTCAAATTTCTCAAGCCATCTTCAAATCTCACAACCCACCCTCAAATCTAAAATCTCCCATTCAATTCCATTTCATTTTCAAATCCCTCGACCCGTACCCAAATTTCTTAAGCCCTCACTACACATCGGCAGACGCATTCGCGGACGTCACATATCGATGGATGCCGACGTAAATTACCAACTACAGCTGTCTACGGATAGTAAATCATGTCCGCGTACGCGACTGCCGATGTGTAGAGGGAGTTTTAGACCGTAATCAAATCACTTAGCCCACCCTCAAATATCTCAAGTCTCAACCCCTACCTAAATATCCCAAACCGTCCTAATATATCTCGACCAAAACTCAAATCTCTCAAGCCATCCTCAAATGTTAGTTTTGTTTATATATTTACTTTTGTTTATTTTGTTTACAGAGATTCGAATAACTATTGAAATTAAAATATACTAAGCGTACTAAGTATGTAGAGAAAATATCTATGTACTCACTTTTAATACTTTGTAACATTCTTATGTTCTCGATGGTTTGATTCTTGAAAAATAAAGCTTTTTCCAGAGAATCAACACAAACATCACATATATATTTAAAATCATTCGAAACCTGGAATAATTTCAATAAAGTTAAAAGCGAATTAAGAATATTGTGAAGTGAATAACAAAAATTTTTATAATAACCTTAATATCGAAACAGGTCTCATACATTTGCGCGTAAGTTTCGTCATTGTTGGAATAAATAGCATATAGGTCGCATAAATTATTTGTACTCATGCAACCTATGCAACCTATAAAGTCTTCATCGTCCTCCATATTCACCTCCTTACTTTGTAATAAAATACAATCAAACTAATTTCTAACATAAAAAAGAGGAAAGACTAAATTTTGAAATGTCGACAGAATTTTAAACTTGGAGTGCTTTTCAATTGTTTAAAAATATGAACCTTCACATACGATTACTTTGATGACGAGAACTCGAATGCTACCAGCCTTACATTTATTAAATGTTTCCATTAAAATAGAAGCAGTTGTTATTCTTTCTAATAAAAATAAAATATGCTCAGTAGTATAGATATACATTTTTATATTTAATGTAAAATTAACACAATTAATAAAGATATAATTTTTAAGATGGCAATAATATTCGTTAAATGTTAATGTCGGACTTTTTGGCGGGAAGTCAAACTAAGCGGGAGCTTTAAATTTTACTGCGATTTAA
>LQNK01001747.1:42845-60413 GCA_001586405.1 Phoebis sennae | reverse complement strand
ACAGTCGTTTGATTGAGTGTTTTTAGGCTTGTGACAGGCCAAAGGACTGATGTTTCGAGGATATATTAAAAATTTTTTATAAGTTCTGTTTAGATTAAATAACTGAAAATGACTGACCAATTAAAAGAGATTTCATACGTTAAAATTAAAATAAAAAGTCCAGACAATACAATATAATTTCATATTTATTGACTGGTGACAGCGAGTTACCCAACTTTTGTAGAATCACCCATACCCAATTGTGGTACCAAATGAAAGTTCTTGATTTTCTATTGGTCTTATATATTACAATGTGAGGTCTAGCTCGAAGGAACTAGTTATGAATAGGCAATGTCTTAAAAGTCGCAACGTCAGGTCATTCCCCAATGATTTGTTTGTATCCCCGGTTGGCGGCGGGCCAAGACGCGCCGGCTGCTACCCTGTTGTATGTCGCTTTAATTATTGCGGATTGGCGTTATCATTATTGATGGATTGCTTATTATGTACACATACGTAATATATGCATCCGAAATGGATCTATAATTTACTTTATGCTTTGTAGTGTATACTGCACTTTGATAATTATTGAGTAGATAAAAGAAATGATGGAGTTAAAAATTTAAAGAATAATAATTTGCAAAACAAAAAGAAATACAGTGCTTGTGTCGTTTCTGTTCTTCTGCCAGAGGAGGAAGTAATAATACATTCATATATTCAATCTTCAATGTTGAAATCACTTTCCTTACAAATAAAAGAAATGGTAAGAATAGAATCAAATTTTTTTCGATTCCAGGGTTCTTTATATAATATTATATCAGTGATCGCCATTATCCAATTCTATTCATTTCCGTGTGAGATAAAATACTAAGCCTCGTTTGGTAATATATAAAAAACATTGTGTGTAAAAATATACATTAAAATACCAAATGAAATTAAAAACTTATTAAATGTGTTTACACTAAACAAGACTTTTTGGAATTGAGATGTAAAATTATTTAATAATAATCATTTAAATGAAATCAAATAAACAATGAATTTCATGTAAAACAATATCACATTTGATATCTAATGTAAATAAATAAAAAATTCATTATTGTACATCATACATATAAATTTCTACAGTAACACCCTTTAATACACAGCATAACCTGAACAGTCATGTCCAGTTTTGTTATATCATTGCGTCCTACAAACAACTAAATATATCCACTTTGAATGTTGCAATAATATAGTATTCCAAGCACAATTTGCCCATACCCGTAGGCAAGCGGATCACAATGTATCAGTTTTTCAGCGACGCAGCAGGCGCCGTATTTCGCCGGAGCCGTATTTCGCACGTTATTGGCGATTAATTTGTTCTCGCCGACAGCACAGCGACTAAACCTTTAAAGATGGCGCGGGCAGGCAATATAGGTGCCGGCGGGACTAATGTATGAGATTACTCTGACCTACTAAGCCCGTAATTCCAAATTTGGATTCCTTTTACAAACATACATAAGTACGTATTATTTATTTTACGACCCGATTGGCGCAGTGGCTAAAACAATTATTTATTGTTCCGGAGGGTGTGGTTTCGATCCCCACGATTAGAAAATTATTATGTGATGAAATTTAAAAAAAAATTGTAAATATCTATTGAAACACACACATATTAAAAAGTTACAATTGTTTTTTTTATTAAATTCGGCGTCTTTCACGGAATCCAAATAATAATCTATGTTAATACGAAATTTAATTAACCTCCGTTTCAATATCATATCGCGGCGAGACTGACAAACAAACATCCAAACTCTTTTTAAACATGCTAGAGAATGTTTGACAATATGACAATGTCTATTAAGATAGGACGTGAAGGTAATAATATATGTGCCAGCACGGCTAATGTGCGACATTACTGCGACCTACTACATTCGTGGTTCCAAGGATTTTGCACACTACATACACCAGTTCAATTTTTGCGAACGTTCTTTTCTAAATACAGTGACGTACAAGGGTTGAATTGATTCACAATTATTTTTAACAGACTTCGCAAAAATGAGAAGGTTATCAATTCGGGGCGTTTCTCAACCGATTTTCATGAAATAGACACTTGTTTAAGGGTACATAAGAAGTGCCAACATCTGGATGAAAATTTATGCTATGCACCTATTTCGAACCGCTACCTAAGAAAATAACAATTTCAAACGTTTATGTGAGTCTAACGAACTAAAAGCAACTAAGGGTGAGGGATGTTACCTGTTTAGTTAAAAAGAGAATGTTTGTAGTGTACTTTGTCTATGGTGATGGGACGTGTACAATAAAGGCATTGGTATGCAATTTGTATGTACTGTCTACTACTACTGCAACTAATACTAATATCTACATTCCATATTTAAAATTCCATTTACAGGCATACGTAGCGTCATTTAATTTTAACATCCAGTGATAAGCAATAAATTATCTGAATAACAATTATGTTTTCAAACCACAGTAGAAAACGTTTTGAACGGTTTTCAGATGCCTTACCAGATAGGTCGTGGAGGCAATATAGATGCCAGCACGACAGTGTATGTGACTATGGAACACTTAGCTCGTAGTTTAAATTGCATTCTTTGTTGACGGACTTTAAGAAAAATAAAAAATAACGTAGTAATTTTGAAATATCAGTCGACAGTATGTGCATAAATTAGGTCTGTTATATATTTAGATACAGGCCTTCACGAAGATATGTAAAATAAATCCTGTAAAATAAATTATAAATGCGAAAGTTTCTAAGGATATATGTATGTAGGTGTAATACTCTTTCACGCGAAAACTACTGAACTAATTCTGATGAAATTGGTTTACATATAGATAAGGTTTCAAAGTAATATATAAGCTTTTTATCCCGGAGTTGCCACGGGATCATAAGATGCGCGGGTGAAACCGCGGGGCACGGCTAATCTTATGAATATTAAAATAAATTTGTAGTGTAACTCCTTGAATGAAATGTATCAAAACTATAGAAATCAGTGAGAAATACTCTGTTTAGTGGCAATTAATTAATTTTAATGGTATCGTAAATGTATGTATTTTTCAGAACAAAAATATCAACATGCAACATTCGGCTTAAAGTATCCAATCATTCATTGAATGAAATATGTATAAAAACTAAATAAATGATAAAAAATAATAATTTGAAGGCTTTAACTGGATATTACTAATGATCTATCTCTTCAATACTGAAACAAAATATGCATGTTTCAACAAATTTAATCAGAATTCTATTTTTGTCTGCTGAATAATTACTAAGTGAAACTTCATTCGTATTCGCTATTTTAAATGTAGTTTATGATTTGCTTTTATTATTTGTTCGTTTGGAAACCACACCGAGTGGAAGGAAAGTTAATGAAACTAAAGTTTAATAATTTGGTAGAGATGAAATACCAATTGTCATACTAGTGTATTACCTTTAATACATCGATATTTAAATGAGGCTATTCGAAGCGTTGGACTGTTGGTCTAGTGGTACGTCTTTGAATGTTATTGTTTTATATTATAGCAGGCAAGCGTAGCATACAGTTTACCTGATGTTAAGTGACTGACCGCAGCCCGTGAACATCTGCGATCAAGTGTCGCAGATATCATGCCGGCTCGAAGGAAGGGGATGGAATATGGAGAGGATATATGATTGGAAGTTGGGAGAGAGGTTAGGATAGGATATTACTAAAAATTCATTAACATCATGAACTTGGAAACTTTCCTTATTTCCTTAAATTAGCTATGGAGTAAAAAAGTTGCGCTTTGTGGTTTTTCGAAAAAGACCTCGTCAACTATCTATTTTAGAAAACCTTTTTTTTATTGCAAATAACCTTGAGCTTCATTTTCTTCCGGGTAAAAACAGAACTTGGCACCCATAAGGCACCCTTATCTTACTTTTGTTAGTGAAATTGCGAACTTGGCTTTCATTTCAAATGATGTTTTTGTTAGCATTTGATCAAGCAATTACTGATTTTAAAAATATTTTACGTACATATGGTCTGGTAGCTGTTTCATTATTGAACATTATGTTTAGATATTATGAATTTGAAACTCGCCCCGACATTGAAAATTGGCCTCTACATCTGTTATGGCTAATTGACCATAATAATAACTATACGAATAATTGTAAACTCTTAGTAAGCTCTCTTCAAAGTTTGTTCAAAATAAGCCTGACCTCTTGGCGATTTGATATGAATATGTGTTCAGAAGTTCTAATTTTGTTATTATTGATTTAAAATAAAATGTGCTAAATATAGAACGAGTAAGTTTTAATTGAAACATTTTATATTTTCTGGTGCTTATTTTAAGGCGTTTACTTTCTGTATTGAATAAAATAGTTAGCGTTAATAGGTGTCATCGTTTAAATTGTTTTTACACATATGTATATTGTTCCCAATAAATAGATTTTTTTTTATCCTAGGGGATGCCTATGTTTTTGTGGTTTAATACAATTTAATACAAAGTTTTATCCCCTTGGGGATAGAATTGATCAAAATCCTATCTTAGCGGATGCTTACGTTATAACATCTACCTGCGTGACAAATTTAATCCCGATCAGTCCAGCGGTTTTGGCTTTGCGTTGACAGTACACTGTGCCAGTCTGTTTTCTTTGAGTTATATATATTTAGATGTATTGCGGCGTTGAGCTTTTATTAAAGTTTAGCATTTATCTTTACTGCTGCTACCCTTACTTTTACACGTTACCAGATTATGAATACTTAAACCTTGCCTGAAGGTTAAAGTTGTGCTAATTATAGATCCTTGTTACCGATTAAAAACAATTTTGTTTTATTCGCGTCCGGCTCTTGTTTATCCCGTATTTATTTCGCAGATACAAGCCGTAGCAAATGTCCCGATTTGGAAATATTATGCGGCGCCACGCTCAACTTGATCCAGTTAATGAATGCTCACGCAGCGAGAGGTTACAAAAATTAATGGCCGACCCTTGTTAATTTCATATTTTGCGAAATTTATTGGCGTTCCCATTCATCATGCTGATAGTTTACAATAAATTTTTCAAAAAATCAATAGTTCGTGGTGTATACAATTGTATTAAAGAGCGGAAAAATTGGTTATTTACTTGTTAAACAGGCTAGCCTAATTATTAATTACTAGCTGTGCCCCGTGGTTTCACTTGCATGTATCTCCCTTAGCAAAGGCGATAATCTTATGTCTTTTCTTAGGTTTAAGAAAATATCTGTATAAAATTTCATTAAAATCAGTTTAGTGGTTAAGGCGTGATCAAGAGACACATGTAGACAGAGTTACTTTCGCTTTATAGTATTAATAAAGTAAGGACTAGTAAGTAGTAATTATGACGGGAAGATTCATGAGGAAGACTACTTATTATGAGGTTGCTTTTTTATAATAGGAGGATAATATTATATGCCCCATAAGAACAGCTAATACTAACTGTATTATAAATGCGATATTAATTCTATCTGCCTGTCACTTTTGCCTTTACCACTGAACCGATTTGGATAAAAATTTTGACAGAGAATGTATGAAATCCGTGGGAGAAGGGTCTTTGGATTGGCTTTTATCCAGGAAATCCCACGACAACGGGATATACAAGCAGGTGATACAGCTAGTGGTAAATATATATAAAATTCAAAGATGACTGACTGACTGTCTAACAAAGTGATTGATCAACGCAAATGGCATGTAGGTAGATGTTATGACATAAGTATCCACTAACAAAGGATTATAATCAAATCCCACGGGAACTGGGAAAACAAGACATGCAGGTGTAACCGCGGGGCAAAGCTAGTTGTAAATATTTGCGACACATGTTCCGCATATAGATAAGTTAAAGCCGTTACATCGCAAAAGCAAAAGCAAATAGTTGCGAGCTTCTGTTACAGCATGTTAATGATTTGAATAGCGGCGTGAAAACGTCAGAGGAGGTAATCGCATTACACGTCACAAATATTTCAATGCTGGCGCAAATATATCTGTAGCAGGCATTGTCCTGTGTCAATAACAGAGCGAGAAGTAACTTTATTCATAGAGTACATTCAACTAGTGGACGGTCCTCTTTAACACCCGTTTCACTGATTGAGTTGTCAGAGTATGAGACTATTGTACCTTCTCATATTTATTAGTACGACCGCCTCGTTGCTTTAGTGGTTAGCGCATTGCGTTTTAACCTAGAGGTCCTGGATTCGATCCCCGACAGAGACGTGAAAGAAGTAGTAGCTCAAACCGAGCTAGACCACGCGTTGTAATGTATAAATCCAGAAACCCCCCACCGATTTTACTTACTTTCTTAATCAAGATTTGTCTTTATCTATACTATCTATACAGATCTATACTATTTACCTACTAAATTAAATCACGATCAGATACATCATACTCCACATCCCTCCTCGGACAAACATTCACCTATTTTACCCTCCCCCCTAACTTCATAACCCCCACCTACTTCGCTGATCTTCGAACTCAACACTTTCTTTTAAAAACTCTTTTCTCTCCGCCTAAACTATTCGCCTGTGATATTTAATCAAGATCAGATAAACGACCGGCGACGAATGGCCGGCAAAGCACCTGCGACACTCCTGGTGTTTTAGGTGTTCATGGGCGGCGGGGATCACTTAACATCAGGTGACCCACTTGCTCCTTTGCTTGCTCTGCCATAAAAAAATAAAATAAAAAAATAACTATACTCAAGCTATCCTCAAAAAAGGTTGTTAATACTTACATACAAACATACAATCGCCCGGCCACCTCGACTCTGAGACTTCGCTTCAAAAATAAAATTAATTTGAGTTGGCTTACAATGGTATATCAGCGAAATATAACCCGCAACAGACGCGAGATATGTTACATTATTGACGAGAGTGACTTTTGGGAAATACGAGCGTCCAGGGGCCGCCAATAAAAATTCAGTATCGTAATTCATTTGCCGTTTAATTTGCACAATAATTCCGATGCGGTATTCATTAGGGAGGTTTTCGTTTGAGCAGAAATAAAATATGTAATCGTTGGTAACATTTTACAAAAATTGTATTCATTGTTGTACTACAATAGCTGATACGACTGACTAACTTTTTATATAGTTTAAAACAAAATCGCTTTCTCTGTCCCTATGCTTTAGAACTACGCAACGGATTTTGATGCAGTTTTTTTAATAGATAGAGTGATTCAAGAGGAAGATTTATATGTATAATAACGTTCATTAAATAGTGGAAAAAATTGTTATTTTTGAGGTTTCTAATGTGATGTCGTTAATGTATTTTATTCCCCTTACATTGCAAACGCAGGCTGAACCCTAGGAGGTTCTTCAAAATAATGTACTAATTTTTATATACAACGTTTACAGTTTTTCTGTAGTGCATTTAGTACCAACATTGCACCCGTGCGAAGTCGGGACGGGTCGCTAGTTTGATCATATTTTGCCGAGAGTCAAGGGTAAAGTTTGAAGAATTCAACATCCTGTATCCTGTCAAAAGAGAGTAAATCTTTTAATATGGTTTATATTGACAATTAATTCTTATCAATCTGGTCTAACCAAAACCGCTTTGAACGATTAATAGTTCACTAAACAAAATCACCAATTTTGAAGCTACCCGTAATCCCCAACACGTGAGTTCTTTCTCCCAGCGTTCAGTATAATAAACAGCCACAAAGCCGTCGCTTAAACCGAAGATATTCCCGTAATACATGGATGTACCGAAATTTGTCACACGTAGCGCGCAAACGTGGGTGTCATTAAGGTGGGATTATCCGACAGCTCGCGGCTTCCTATCGAGTTTCAATGCATCGATCGGTATTTAGATTAATTGGGTTTCATGGTGTTCTGTAAGTGGAGCGAACTGACAGTGGGTTTATAATATACCCTTGGTGTCACATGCGCCGGTTGAAATTGTATTGGCTTTCGTATGCCGAAGTTTAAACAGTGTTGATACAATATAATTTGAGGGGTATCAGCCTGTATTCAGGAAGGAAGGAAGATTAGACTTATTGTAACCCGTAAGAAGTTTTTTCTTTTTTTATCATACCCAATAAAATATGATACTATAAACTTCCAATAAACCAAATCTATCATTTAGTATGAATACGTAGACCTTTTAAAATTAGCTTACTCGTTAAAAATGATATAATAAATTAGTAGAGAATAATCATTGATCAAAAATAATTTTATAACTTTTACATCAATCAACCTTCCGTACATTGCTCCTGGGCTATAAAAGTACTAGCTTTTATAGCCAAGGAGCAAGGTACGCAATCAGTTCCTTTATTTCCTAGTAATCTTTTACGTTTGGGACTTGCGTAAGTAGATTTACAGTGTGTCACAATTTATTCAATTATACGTCGTAAAGTGGAGTGTACTCCAGGACTTTCATTATCGTTAATGGAATCGCGGCGCTTGGCAAAAGAATTTGTTTCACTACTATCGGAGTCATTTGTCTTCGTTCCAACTCAGTAAGCAAATTATTAGTTTTCTTTTAAACTTTGAAATCGATCTAGTCATTGCTTTGCTTATCTTTTTTTAACAATTCTAATGATAGGAAGTTATATTAGGAGAATCTCTTTATAATTGAAACGTAAGCGAGCCATCCCAACGAATTATTATCAACACTCTCTAATGTATTAAAAATTTGATCCCTTTAGAGCACGCGTCGAGTTTAAAACACAAAACTATTATTGTGAAAGCAATATTTCAATTAAGATATGCAAATGTATTGAATTCCCCACACTCTATTTCTCACTTAACTAATGCATCAATACTCAATGTGGTAAATGAATTAGTTTCACTAATGCCGTTTTTTATGAAATTTGCACTATTGAAAAGTATGTTAGATTAATTTTTATGCTTAGTATAGATGCAAATAATCCTAAAAATGTTCAATAATAGACTTCCTAAGAGATTTTGGCCACTGTGCCAATCTCAACAAAGACAAGCCATGTGCGCAAGATATATTGTAGTGTGTCTATAAACATGATGGCCTTAAGAAAGAGTTATTTCTTGTCTTGGACAGCCGAGACAAGAGGTTGCACCAGCACCGCCAATTTCCAACTCAGAGCTTCCACTTATTTATTTTTTCTTTGATAGTAAAGGAGACCAAAACTCACAAGTTCGACGCGAAATTGAGGAAATGTCAAACAAAATTGTGTTTTATGAACAAAAAGTTAAGTTGATAGTGTAAAAGCTATAACGAGCAGAACCTGGCAGAGAAAATTAAATGGCGGACGAGCAATAATAAAAATGAACGTTTGGTGGACAATGGCGATGTCAATTTTCCTGCTCACAGAAAAGTCTGAGAGCCGACGAACTCGTAAATAATTAGAAATCTATTTATCACCTGAATAGTCACTTGCTTCCTGAATGTTATAGTGATTCGGAATGATGTATATTAACAGTATATAAACAGAATTAATCAAGAGGAAGTATGCCTCCCACCATTTACTTATCTGCTCATAATTGGAAATAAGGTATAACTTTTGTTTTCTAAGATGCCTCTCACGTTAATGTTCACGGAAGCATCAGACGACCACAGAATATTTAAAGCGCATAAAGCAAAATATATATAGCAAGCGTAATGAGGCAAAGCCACTTCCACTTCCTATACAAGTATAGAAAAGGAAAGCCAAAATATCGAACGACTATTTTCAATTCTTAAATATGTTATTAGCAACTTTTTATATTATTAGTCTATTAGACTAACTATTTATAAATGTTATTTTTTGACACCCTACCTTATTTATTAACAAATATTAAACAGTATGAAGAATGAGCCTTATTGTAAAAGATTCTTCTTGCAAACTTCGAGCCAACCTACGGTCATGGAAAAAAAGCCAAAAAATTCCTATTCAAAAACATTTAACATTTCAGCAGCTCTGAGGCTATGTGACGTTGTCCATTTTCACAGTAATAACGGACGTGTCCAAATGAAGGTCGGGTGACAATTATCAAAAACCTTTCACGTTAGCGACCTTTGTTGATAATATGGTATTACTTCATCACCCCCGTGCGAAGTTATACTCTGATAACGTATTTGTTATACTTGTAATCATTTATATTAATGAATGTTCGTTTGATGGCTTTGATTACTTTTTCGTTTATTTACATTTACTACCGTTGGAATATACATTTCCAGGAGAAAAGCTATACTACTTCTTTTCACGAGCTTCAAGCGATCTCTGTACAAAATTTCATCCAACGGTTCAGTGGTCTAAAAGAAGAGACACACATATAGACAGAGCTACTTTCGCATTTATAATATTAGAAAAAAAGAAAATCAAATTCAAACTTAAGGTATAAACAAAATAAAAAAGAAAAACAAATTTATTATTTATGGATTTCAATATTATTCTCCTATGAAGTACAGCAAACGAGTATTCGTAATCAATATCTAATTTTGGCTTTCCCAGAAATAATTTTGAGCGAATGTCTAAATATCATAATCTATAATTATCGAGCAATTTACTTAATCTATACATCTCGGTAAAGTGGATCTACGATGGGCAGTCACGAGTGCTGAAGGAGCCGTGGAAGTGGGCGGTGTGCTTGTTGGAACACGTTTGGAGCTATAAGCGAACCGCTACCTCTGAAAAAACTCTCTCTACAAGGGGTAGTTGTGGGTGCTGAAGGAGCTTAGTGACTATAAATTCTACGTGTTTAAAGTGACACTTTTCAATTACTTATCGGAAATTCACGTAGATCATTGTTATAAATTAAATATAGATTGGAACCCACAGTACTGCCTTGGGAAACACCAAAAATCCGATATATTTGTGATTGGATCTCTTTTTTTGATCTGTATACACTGTTAATAAACTGTACAATGTACTATATGTATGTCAAAATATAATGCAAGTGAAACCAAGGCAGAAGCACCTAGTCTATATATTAATATTCTGTGAAGTAAACTAGAACCCTATCGCTTCTAACTTGTGTCCGCTAACGCACAAGTCACGCAACATCGAGCTTTTTCGAACTCAACGTTTATTTAATAATTAATTATTCATTCTAACACAAAACACATTTCGTTACTCTCTCACTTCTTTATAGTATTTGTAAAAAAGCAAGTGACCGGCCGCTTTGCGTATGACCATATATATTCTCTTCCTCAGAAATTGATCTTTAAAAAAATATTTTTCCATGCGCACAAATTTTAATGCACTCCTCATAAAAGCATAAAAATTGAATTTCAAGGTCATTATTAAAAGGACTAGAATATTAAAACAATAATCAATCCCATGAATTGAAACTCCAGATATTTCTATTTTTGTAGAAATTCTAGAAGTTCTTTTATGTCGTTAATATATTCAGTAGTATTTACGATGTAAATGATGACCTAGAAAGGAAAATATGGGTTACACGGACAGGCACAAAGATATACACGAGAAACAATATCTCCCATAATTACTGTCATGTACAATAACGCTATAAAGTTACAAATTCCGTTCTTTGTTGTTCTGAAGAAAGAAAATTTTCTCGAGCGAAATTAAAAGCACGAGTGTCTTTCCATTTGCACGACGCCTTTCTAAGAAACTAAGTGCATTTCAAATTAAGGGTGATGTATTAAAATAAATAATAATATTCAGGGATCTTAAACACTACGCTATCTTCTTCTAAACTAAGTCCTGAACTAAGCAAAGCTTGTACTATACATAGATAAATAACCACAGAGACAGTAGTGAATTACAATGTTCATTACGTCATAATTTCCTACTCCTGAGGATCGAGCCCACACTCTCCGGTACAATAGACCTTTTACTGTATCCACTGCGCCAATCGGGTAGTCAAATTAAATTCAAAAAGCAATAGTATAAAACCATCACATAACTGTTTAATATTACATAACAGATGAATTACGTGTATTGAATATCAAGTATCGGTGAACTTTAGACACTGACTTACCACCGAGTAAATTAGCGTAACAAGGTCTAGGAACTAAATATTGAAGAAGGCCAGCCTAAACACTTAACCTACTTTTAAACTGTACCCTATCATGCGATTTTGAACGTAAATAATGTAGCGTGGGCCGTTAATTACCAATTAATTATTATATGCCTTGTAACTGTATACTTGTGTCAGGTTTTATTTATAGTAAATTTTCTGTTTATGTTTTCCATCCAATAAAAATTAATAAAACAATATAATTTTGTCTGTTTTCATCATTTCATAAAGTAATAATAATGCCTTTTGAGAACCGAAGGGTTCTTAGAATCACGTAGGAATTTTCTTTGAATAAATATTACATCCGAGGATTTTCAGGAAAATGGAGGAAATCTTTATTTACACATACTTTATATGATTTTGAAGAGGTTATGGGACTTTAAATATTAAAAGATATCTTGAAAATATTTTTAACATAATCTTTATAATTATACTGAAGCAGGAACATATCAGAAATAATTTTTCTCAGCTTTCATTCTTATATCCATAATCTACAAAATCACAAAATCATTTAAATAAAAGTTTATCCCAAAAAGGTTCGTTGAAAACTTAACTGGCCACAAATAAAATAAAAAAGAACATTACAAGAAGTCGGCGTCGCGTTCGACTTTCAAATAAAACAGAATAAACAAGCCGCCGATTGGCGCGGGAACACGAAAATCCAACACATTTTCTATCAGATCCCATTTTTCCTTCCACATTTGATCGCGTGACCGCAGCCGGCATCCAATTCGGCCGACCACTTACCCAATTATCGCGCAAGCTCGCCTTCTTGATGGTTTCATTTTCTTTGGATGATCAGAAAGGCGACATTTTTATTGGCATATCGGTATCGGTGTGTTAATTCTTCATGTCATTGCTTAAACAATTTATTTGAAATGAAATCTTTGTGGCGAACATAGCATTAATAACATATTTATTTTTATTATTATGTCATATAAGAGCTGACGCTTGCGGTTCACGTCACGGTAAACGACTACCGCAGTCCATGATACTGATAACTTTAATAATATTGCTCCACGCCACTCTTAAATTCTCTAGATTGTACTTATTTTAAAAGAAATTATAAATTACTTCACTACTAAAACTCAATTCCGCGCTCAGTAAAAAAGTACAAAAGAAATTTCTATTACGTACTTCCATAAATCATGTTAGTTGCTTATCTAGATTAGTGCAACGGTTTAAAAAAACATGTTTTATTTATATTTCAATGATACCGGCTGTTAGGAGTATCTGTGTGAAATATTGGTCGCAGATTGTCAGCGACAGCGCGGGCCGAACGCTGATGAAATATTGATATTTCCGCGAAGTTACATTTTTTCGAATATTCATTACCTTTATTGCGCACTCTTTACCTGTGTTGTGAAAAACTGAGGATTTTTAAAATTAATGGATTTAAGCTTTTATTTATTGAGTATTTAGGATTATATTATTCATCTTTCTATGCCTGAGTCAAATAGGACTGTTAGCAAGTCCTATTTGACTCAGGCATAGAACTAACTAACTTCTGGTTATGATTGACTACAGATCGAAAGCGTTTGGTCATAAGATAACAAAATATCCAAGGAATAATGTATTCGACGAAACTATATTTCGTTGCAGTTGCCAACCGCAATTCCATTGATTTTTTTATGTTATAGCAGGCAAGCGGTTTGATTGAAATTGATGTTAATGTTAAAAAAAGGCAACAAAACAACAAAAATCTGCTGTAAATCTTTTAAAATATGAATAAAATATTTTATATTGTGAATATTATTTCTGTTAAATGTAAGTAAAAACTTTGCATATATTACAAAGAATAACCAAGCGTTGTGTTGACATCCTTTTTTACAGCATTTATTCCGGTTCATCTTTCTTCGTGTCTGGC
Organism: Phoebis sennae; assembly: GCA_001586405.1. NCBI lineage: Eukaryota > Metazoa > Arthropoda > Insecta > Lepidoptera > Pieridae > Phoebis > Phoebis sennae. The sequence continues at coordinate 46,662 of LQNK01001747.1, read as the reverse complement.
TGTGGAAATCAAATCTCGGTATTTAAATTCGACCCACTTCCCGTTCGAACGAGATGAAATTTTGCATAACATTATTGAAATCTGAGCTCATGAATGACGTTACTTCGCAAGCGCTCTGGTGAAGACCAGCGCTCTATTCGCTCTAGTCTCGTCAAAAAATATTTCCTACCTTGAAATTTTACAATAACTTTAATCATTTCAATAATGCTTTAGCCAACCTGAAAATTAAGTGCTTCATTGACATCATAATATAACATCTTATACTTTGATATGTTTAATAATGAAGCTATTAATTTTAGAAGCAGCATTGGTTGGAATTAGAATCTCATTAGCGGCCGACTGTTTGGACAACGAACTGATGAATTTTTTCTTCATTTGAGACGCAGGTCTCTATTTTGGGGGTATATCTTTCAACCTGAGACAAAGATCCGTGCACATTACCACTAAGAGAGGTTGTAAGGTACAAATTTGTGGACAGTAACTCAGAGACGCGGACATTGTCTTCAAGTGGGGTCCCGCATACTGATAAAGTGAACTCTTTAGCAACTACTTCAGCAAGACTGCGGATGCGGTCCTTGATGTAAACAATGGATTCGTGATACATTTGTGTCGATTGCTCTCTTTCGTGCAATCGCATCTTGGAGTATCTATCAGCCAAGTCTGACCTATCTAACGGAATAATATGAGGATTCTTTCTTTAACTTACAATAGAACAAGAACATCGCACCATTGTTTAATGGCAACCATTTCGTAGAATGCTGATAGAATCACATTAATAATGATAATTCAAATAAATCTATTAACCATGAATCTAATAACTATTGACTTTCATAGAAGTTTGAAATCTGGTATCAGATATAAATTTTAGATTGTTGCAAGCGAAATCCCTATCAAAGGGTAGCTTTAGAAATAGTCGGCGCCGGTTTCGACCGGTTTTGGGCGGAGGAATCCGGTGTGTGATGCGGTCTAAGTGGAGATTTACATGACACATTTAATCAGTGACGTCATTGAACAAGCCATGCATGAAAATAATTTTTGTTACTCATTTACCTGTACCACCAGAGCATTTTCTGGCCAAATATCGTGGTCACTATGAATACTGGGGAATTTAATAATATCTGAGAACAATATAACATCCTAGTACTTAACATTGTATCATGATTAATGCAATAGTCAAGTATTATAAACCCACAACTATCAATAATCTATTAGCTGTGCCCCGCTGTTTTACCCGCGTAAATCTTCCATTCCCATCGAATTTCGTGGATTAAAGCTAGCTATCCTATATCCTTTCTCGGGTTTCATACAATTTCTGTACAAAATTTCATCCAAATCGGTTCAGTGGTTTAGCCGTGAAGAAAAGACGGACACACAGGGTTACTTTCACATTTATAAAGTTAGTAAGGAATTTAACTTTAACATCATTACATTTTTCTTCCATCTCATCTTAACACTCATGTTCATATTTTCTGATTTCACTTGTATTGATTATGCATGTATTTCGTTAGTTGAAGCGATTTCCCAAACCGCTTCCACTCGTCGCTCGCGCTTTAATATGACCATCACAACTTTATCCCAAAGCCGGTGCAGCGGTTAAATTGTGTTTGATTTATAATATCGTACCGTTTGATGTTTTATTGTTATCTGATAGTTATTCATGAGTTTCCAAGAGATTATTGTTTCATACGGTGAACTATTGTGCGGTTCTGCCGCCAAGTTTCGGTCTGTTTGTTAAATGTTTTATTTATATTGAATTTCGTTATCTGTACATTGATGTTATTGAGTAAAAGGAAATTTCTACGAGATATACTGACGTAGATTTTTAAATAAATTATTATTTGTGGTGTTTTGTATATTGCGTATGATTGAATTTGAATAAAGTATTTTCTTTTTTTTTCTCTAGAGGCTTTATAGTTTCTTTGGCTAAAAAGTTTCACTTTAACGTAGGATAAGGAAAACAATATTTGGGTTTTACTGTGTAATTTAACAAAACGCATTTCATATAAAAATTGTTTGTAACAATACCCGATGTTGGTTAAGCATGCAAATGAAGCATGCTTTTCAGAGATTGAGGTTGTCGATTCGGGTTTATAGTCTGTGTTACGATGGACTACGAAAAGCTAAAGTTTCACGACATTGTGAATGGATACCGCGCACGAATTGAGCTTAGCTCGCTTAGCTTAGCTTTATTCTTACACCAATCCCTTCTTTAAACATTCTTCTCTATTAAGACCGCCCTGGCAACTTATATTATGTGCTTATGGAAGGCAGTAATCAATTACACTAGCTTTCTGAGACATAATTATATTTACTACCTAGACTAAGTTTCAACATTTTAGCTTATAAAGCTAGATGTTCACACATCAGCATCTTAAGCATCAGATAAGGGCGTCCTCTGGTCGCATCGTACGGATTGCATTTTCGAGCGAAGCGAGGTCTAAGAGTCGAGATGGTCGGGTGATTGTATTGTATGTAAGTATGAAAAACTTTGTCCGACGATAACTTGAGTATCGGTAATCCAATCTTGATAAAATTCCATAGGCGAATAGTTAGGCAAAAGAAAATTTCGAGTTCAAAGATGAACATAGTAGGTGGGGGGTAACGAAGATAGGGGGATGAAATATGCGATTTTGATATGAATATAGCCGAGTGTGGTATCAAATGAAAGGTCTTGATTTATACATTACAACGCGAGGTCCAGCTCGGGGCGGACCACTAGTATATTCAAGAATCCGATGCGTACAATACCGATATGTGGGCGCTTAGCATTATGGTTCTTTTATAAGCAAATTATATTCTAATCTCTGACAGAATTCCACCAATGAAACGAGTAAAATGTTGAGTGGAAAAAATCATGTTTTATTAAAACCATTTTCGTGTAGCGTCCGTAATTGCCACTATTACCGTGTTGACCTGTCCGTCGCTGCCCGGACGGGAAACAATTTTAATACATTTATTTATTACGCTATAATTCTATTTCTCGATGTTCGTTTGTTGATGGGGAATAAATTATTTTAATTGAAGTTTACGCTACAAATAAAGTTAATTACTATTTTGTTGGGTATGTAAGTATGTATGTTGTTCGTAATATAAATGTACTGTGATTCTAAACAACTGGTCAATAGATATGTTCAGTTGATCACAAATCACAGCTAGTCATATGACTATTTCCAAACTGAGGGTAGCTGGGTCGTGACATCAATAACTCTGGGACGTTCGAGAACCATACGCGACTGTCAGCTATCTTTTATATTGAACTTTACAAATCAAAGATAACAATTTAACATGAAATTATATATTTATTAAATAAACATTACTAATACTACACAATGCATTAATTGCGAACATTTATTTATTAATTTATTTGATGCACCAATAACAGCTCAATTTTTCAACCCAATTGGAGCAGAGCAAAAGAAGGTTTAAATATATCAGTTATCTAGTTTCCATAGTAGAAGTTTTGCTTAGTTTGGGACTAGGTAGCGTTGTGTTAAATGTCCGAGAATATTTTTTATCTATATACATATAATAAAATCGTAGACTAGCCGTGTCTGTACATTTAATATTTTCAAGAAACAATTTGTGTTTCGTGTTTCATTTGTGATTCTAAACTCAAAACAATGATTTTTAGAATTTTTGTCTGTTTGTCTGTTTATCTGTTTGTCTGTTTGTCGGGCGTTTGTACGCAGTCAACTCCGAAACGGCTTAACCGATTTAAATGCGGTTTTCAATTATCTATTACGACAAGTCCCCCGGAGGTTTTAGTGTTTGTTTCATTCAAATCGGTTAAAAAATAAAAAAGATATGAGGGTTCAAA
>LQNK01001747.1:0-36432 GCA_001586405.1 Phoebis sennae | reverse complement strand
TTAGTAGATGGGCAAAATTTTATTGTATGACCGTATCTCCAGCAACGGGAGCATTGAGTGACTGGGTATACATATGGGGCAACTAATGTTGATGTATCAAAAATTTTAATATGTGTAGGTTGAAACAAACTCTAATTGCTTCACTTAACTCCCACTTCCCATCAATACTATTCTTCCTTTTTAATCTTTTAATACCAATTATCGGAGTACTACAGGATAAGCTGTCAAGTATTTCTGAGTCGTTTAAGTCCATGTCCATATGCTTAATAACTCCATAAGTTTGTGAAACTTCCATGGTCTTATAGGTTCTAAATTCATTTTCATTGAATATAACTACTAAATAAGATGAGAACCTTGAAGGGATTTAGATATTTAACACGAAGCACATCTTGTATGTTCTCCTCTTTTAAAATTTTCGCTAATCTGAACTGCTTGGGAAGTTGCAAGGTACTGGATATACACACTTCTAACCTATCTTCCGGAATCCTTTCAAATATACTGTCTTCCGCTGCCCGTGCGTATCGTTTACGCTTTCTCCCCACTAAAGTCCACATTTCGTCCCTGTCCAATCCTCGATTTCTTTTATTTCGTCTTAAATCCTCGTCTCCGGTACAAACATCCATGTTATTACTCACATTCCCATTCTCCTCCGTACAACTAGTCATCTCCGATTGTGTAAAATCCTCTAGAACGCAACAATCATCGCGCGCGTTATCACTCATTGAAATAATTCAACGCACAATAACTGCCTAAGAACATCGCACGACGAACACAGTGTATCGAACGCGTAGCGACTCAAACCGGTTCCGCGATACGACAGTAACGCGTCTCAAGTCAACGAGCGCCACCGCGCAACTGATTATAAAAGCATGAACATAAAAAAATAAATTCGCGAATACAACATTCAGTGAGGTTTCATTGGAAAGGTCTTCAAAAATGATATCGAGGTTTCTATGTGCGTTTTCTGCTAAAATAAACATTTTTTGAGATATATGCTTCAAAGTCGTGAAAATGTCATACCACGTGACAATGTGAGATTTTGTTTGAGTTGCGGACATGCCATTTTATACTCTTAACGTATAGATTAAGACGTTAAAACACTCAATGAATCCTCAAAAACCTTCAAAAAATAACTAACTCTCTGCCCTCGGCTTCGCTCGCGTGGGCGTTCTATTTTCTGTATTTTTAAAGAGGCGCGCGCTCTGTGAGATTTTGGTCAAACCTATTTCCATTGATAATTATTAAAAAAACTATAGACATGCGCATATATCACTGGTCTTGCGATCGTAATTTTTTTAAACTTTTGTTGTGCTCCTCTAAAAAATACAGAAATTAGTAGCCCACGCGTGCGAAGCCGCGGGCGGAAAGCTAGTTTATAATATTTTGTTTCATAATTAGTTAATTGGCCATACTAGCAGGAGCGTAAAAAGCTCATAAGTACAATGTTTTTAATTTCATTAAAATCGTCTAAAATTTACCATACATTTAAACAATTGCTTAATTAATTTAAAATTAAAATGTCACATTTCTATAGCATTTTTAATAAAATACATGGCTAAAGCATTAAATTAAAAACATTTAATTTTAATTAATTTAAAATTAAATTTTGTCATTCACTCATAAACATTATTTAACAAAATTCATATTTAAACATTAAAAATATTCAAGCCTACAATTGAGTGAATAAAGTGTCATTAAAATTTAATAAAACTTGTTTTTGAATAAAATAATTACAATAAAACAATTAAAATCATCATTCCAACGAAAAAAAAAAATAACAAAATTCGTTTACCATCATGGTTAACATATAATTAAAATACATCGATTACTATCATTAGATCAGGATTTGTCACACAAAATTAAAATTTCCTGTTTAAAACTACTAAATTTATCGTGAAAGATGTCAATGTTTATATCATTGCTATATTGAATCATGTTTTTATTATTAATACCATTATTATACATTTTCATTACCCTATTATGAAAAACATTTATAATAAGCAATAAATAATTTAAGCATGACTCGTGACTCATCAATCGCTTCGGTTACCGCGGCAGGCGTTGCAACCGAGAGTTTGGATTCAATCCTAGTGGAGACGTGTTAAAAATATGACAGGACACCCGGTATGACAGAGCATAGAAGGCTGATCTCTTATTAACTTCCAAAATAACAATTAATCAGTGTTTCAATTATTTTACACACATACTGTAGAAACAACCAGCTGATATAGATTATTTTGCGATTGAATCAAAGTGACGATTAAAAAGAAGCAATGCTAATACAATGCTAACCCACTGCTCTCAAAATTGAGGCTTTTACGATTGAGATCACGGTTCTAATCCATTTATTTTCAGTTTCTAACTTTTTGGAACATCTTGGCATTAAGAATACGACTACGACTAGGCTAACCAGACAAAAGCGAAGCTGAAATTAGGACCACGATAAAGGGCGAAGTTACGCTTCTTAATATCTAGAAACAATGAAAGTTAACATAAAATAAGCTAAAACAAAGATTTGGCAAAACTCCGGCCGCTTCAATTACTTGTATTTGGAAGTTGAAATTATAAATCTTTGCGGTTGAGCAAATTGTATTTGATGATTTATATCGTCAGTTGTCGGCGAACTTTGATGTAAAGTTGTCGTTGCGACGCACATTTACATTTAAGTTGGAAACGTTTTCACTTCACGAACTAAGGACTTGTAACCGACTTCCAAAACGAGGGATTATATTTTTTGCTTGTTTTAATAAAGACATGTTTTCCTTAAGTATTCTTTTGCTTAACTTTCTTTCATCTTTATTTAAAAATAACATACGCAATTACCACGGTCTCTTACCGTCTATCTTAATAAGCTTACTTTATTATATTACTAGCTTTCCGCCCGCGGCTTCGCACGCGTGGGCTACTAATTTCTGTATTTTTTGGAGACGCACAACAAAAGTTTAAAAAAATTACGGTCGCAGGACCGCTGATATATGCGCATGTCTATAGTGTTTTTTATAATTTTCTATGGAAATAAGTTTCACCAAAATCTTACAGTGCGCACGCCTCTTCAAAATACAAAAAATTGTAGCCGACGCAAGCGAAGCCGCGGGCGGAGAGTTAGTTATTTTTTGAAAGTTTTGGAGAAATTATTGAGTGTTTTACCGTTACGTTAAGAGTATAAAAAGACATGACCGCAAGTCAACCAAAATCTCACATTGTCACGTGATATGATTATTTTCACGACTTTAGAAGCGTATATCTCAAAAAATATTTAATTAATCAAAAAACCTATTTAGAAACCTCTATTTCATTTTTAAAGACCTATTTTATGACACCTCATTTAATGATGTATTCGCGAATTTATTTTTTTACCCTCCGTGTACATGTATGAAGAGCCACCCCCAAAATTATTTTTTTCAAATAAAATGTAGCCTATAATTTGCACCTAATATTGGCCTATCAGTATGTAAAATTTTATCAAAATCTGTCCAGTGGTTATGACGTGATTGACGCACATACAAACAGATAAACAGACAAACAGACAAACAGATAAACAGACAAACAGACTAACAGAAAAAAAAATTCTAACTATGGTTTTGGTATCTACAGAACATACATATTGCATACCAATTACTCTTTTTGAAAAATATTCAATGTACAGAAATGGTTCGGTTACTGCTTTATTATATGTATAGATACTAGCTGTGCTCCGCGGTTTCGCCCGCGTATATAGCCCGTTCCTGTGGGATTTCCGGAATCAAAAATAGCAAATCTCGAGTTATAAGTATTGTAACAAACCCGTTCTTGTTTATATATTATATTTAATATTATATTTACTAATAAGTGTAATGTTTATATTATATTGAATATTATTTCGATAACTTTTGCCAACAAATATCATATAGAAGACGTCAGCAAAAGAGTAAGTGGTGTAATGTCACACACAAAAGATCAAAAGTTGGGCTCCTTCTACGCGAGACAATTGTTTCTATCAATAATATTATGATATTTTATTAAACTATAGAACAATATACCAAAATTAGAAAACACAATACTGGAACCAGTAACAAATTGATTGTACAAATTTCCTACTATTAATGTATTCCCAAACACACGCTCCTAATTGAATCTAATGGCACATTACAAATTCAAAACCAGGACCGCATTAAAACTACGAGTGGAGCGGACAAAAGTTTTTCTCCCAGGATCCGCCCGGTCGAGATAAACAACTCGGCTACAGTGCGTCGCTTCATGAATATAAACAGCGAATTAGTCGTATGATATACAGCATGCACGGTTAATTTAATTTCGCTGAATACATCCCTGCTTCTGAAGCGCTGTTTAATTTTTGTTTGCGTCATGTCATAACACAGTATTTGCACAGTACGCATATGAATTAAAAAGATGAGAATCAGCTAATTGATGCAAAATGATTCTGTATTGTCCGTGCAACTGGTTGTCACTGGACTTTTTTTATAAAAAAGTAAATCTGCATTAATAATAGAAAACTGAAGAGTGTGTTTGTTTGAACGTGCAAATCTCACAAACCACTGGACTAATTTGACACATATTTCTGTACCATTATTCGAAGAAGGCTGTAGAGTTTCAGATATTTTTTATTGCCCAGCGGGTACACAAGCAGACGGGTCACCTGATGGAAAGTGATCACCTCCGCCCATATCCATTCAATGCTAGGTATCACGAATGCATTGCCGGCCTTTGAGGTTAACATTGTGCTACCGGATCGAAACTGATCGGAACAGCAAGTAAATAAAATATACTTTGAATTAGTACTTTTTAATGGAACTGCAATTTATTAGAAAATGAGGAAATACTTCCATGGTTACACTTTTAGCTTTTACTGAAATATTTCTTAAAATATCACGAAGTTGGTTGTAAAATCCTGAAAGCTCTCTTTACCTCACAATAATGTAACGACACCGGTTACAAGCTTATTGATATTTTCACAATATATATATATATATATGTTGATAATGCAGTAGTTTTCTATAGCTGAAATAATTTTGAAAAGATAAAGAATAGAATAGGAATAGTCATTTTTTAAGGTACCACCGGTTCGGAAAGTCGTTTCTTTCGAGATGATGTAATGTAAATGTACATTAACCTACTAAAAATATATTTTATTAAACAATCTCCAAACGACCAGGGCCAAAAGTAAAACACGTAATATTTTACCAAAGTTAAAACAGTTTGTGAGTAAGAAACGGCATGGACACGTCGGCAAAATACCGCCTCATTTGACCCAAGTTTAAAGTGTTGCCAAGGGAGGCTTTTAAGCGGCCATGTACTCTTGAAGTATGTAGAGCTTTCTTGGCTTACTTAGCTTCATAAAATAACGCAGAATAACTAGAAATGTTAGGAGTATAACACTAATATATTCATATTTCTTAAGATAAGTTTATACGTTGTTTGTTCGTATACAAATTACTTTGCTCCTTCTTTATGGACATAAATATTTTTCTTATCTCCTGACTTCTTGAGATCAAAGTATATAAGTTCTCTTGCAGTAAACAATGAACGATGGATGAACCAAACGAATCTTTGCTTGCTCCACCATAAGATAAAAATCCCACTACTGTAATGTTATGACCAAAGCTGAAGCTTGATTATTATTACTTTGGTAGTCTGTCAACCTTGGTGAATGCCTCGTTGATTGTATCTTTGACTACAGATCGAGGAGTTACCAGGTGTAGTCAAAAATGTTTTTGAGATTTTTCTAACAATGAAAACTCAGTACCTGACTACTATATTCTAGTCCTGAGTCTAGAAGTTGGTGGTGTCGGTACACCCCGTCTCTCGGGTTGTATGGGTCTGCCGTACCCTGGGATAATGAGAGTAAAGGAATAGAGATCGGCTATAATATAGTATTATAGAAGATATATCCTGCGTACATGGCTAACCTCTGTTGAAATTAGCCACCATGATATCAGTTGAGGATGCATTATTTTACCTTGGTATAACAGTCGTATTCACTCAAAAGGAATTACTGAGAAATCCTGTTACTGTAATCAGAGCAGAAAAGAAACGAATGTACTGAGTTAAATGAATCTTGTAAGAGCTTAAAAATCCATTTAACGTTCTTACTCTTTAAACCATTTTACAATATTCTCTTGAATTTTTGCCGCTAAGAATATAGAAATTAATATATTTGCAATAAAAAATTTATAACTAGTTGTTTCCCGAAGACTAATATTATATAGCCTATTTACTCAGTGAATATTTGAATTTGGTTCTGAAGTTCTTGTGTGACAAACATTAAAAGATAAATATTTCCTGTTCATAATATTAGTATAAAGATGACCTAAGTGAAACGATAACAAAAAAGGCTCTCCCTTAAATGAAATAATATATTTTGTTTTGTTACGTTTATAACTTTTACTTGTAACAAGGGGAACCCTTAGGTCCATAATCCTTATTTCATTACATAAAAATATGCAAAGTATGAAAATAATTTGAATAAGTTCATAACGGTTTGGGCCTTGACAACCGAAGACGTGACCTCTCGAAGGCGGTAATTAAAAGAGAACACTAATTGGTCATTGAATTCCCGTCATGCCTCCGATAGACGCTTGATTAAACATTAAAATCCGAACCCTTTAATATTCAGAAGATCACATCTTCGCTAATTCGATCATGGTCGGAGTCGTCGGTACAATTTGTTAAACAAATGATCGCGTTGGAAACAAAAAAGATGGATTATCGTGAAAACGTCTGAGTAATTGTGAAAAATGCGAATGTCTGAGTAAAACAAAGATCGCAACCCGCGTCACGGCTTGCAAATTGAAATTTAAAGTCACAACAATGGCCAGGAGAATAATTAGTGGACTGGTTTACGCGATACATTGAACAGCAAATCTATTGAAATCAATTCATCAAAGGAATGTTTCGATGTGTGTTACTGTAACATGTGGGATATTTACTGCGACGGACGTGAACAAAATGGCGGACGGAAATGAGTTTTAAGCTATCTTTTATGGAAGTAATTTAACTTCTGTGTACTGAACTGATGCTGAAAGTTCTGCGGAAGATTCGTATTAATGAAGTTCTATAGTATTTAATTTAACGCGTGTTTATTCCACATTGAATAAAAATATATTTTATTTTACATAACCCGACCATTCGTTTGAAGCGAATTTGCAGATAGGCAGGATTTTATTAAGTTCAGATATTATATTTTAAAAGAAAAAAAGTTATTAAACTTAAAGAACAAAATAAGTGAAGATGCCTATTATTAGTTATACTAGTTGCTTGGTATTTTACCCAAAGCCTATCGTTGTCCAGACTTAAACGGTAAGTATTAAGTTTTCGACAACGCATTTGTAACGAACCCCGGCTAAATTATATCATTCACAAATAAATTATGAGAGCGGTCCATTCTCCAGCAACGCTAAACTTTAATTAAGCTATATTTCGACTGAAATGGACTTTGCTTTCAAATATTTAGGGGTAGATACGAAATAGCACTCGACAGTTATTATTTTGGAACAATCAATAAGGTTGATGAACTATTTAATCGAAGTAGGATAAAATGTTCTCCCATATCGAATTTTGGCCACGGCAGTTAATCTCTGCACAGAATTTCCAACTGCACAACATATATTATAGTGCACAGACACTCGGTATCACTGAATTAGGTTAGTATCAGGTACTAGGGTACTTTACATCGAACTTTTTTTTATCAAAAAAATTAATTTGGCAAAAGTCTTTTTTTGTATCCAATTCTTCTATACCTATTAAATGGCTGAACCAAGTTATATAAATTCTAAGATCCTTAGTTAGTAAAAAGCTTTCTAACATAGAAAACCTTCTGAAATTCGGTTCATACTTTCACATACACTTAGGCGGACAGAGTTAGCGATAAAACTTATAACTCACCTCTTTTTGAGTCAGGATTTAAAAATTTGGATTTGTCGAACCGAGCAATAATGGCGGGCAGTTTATTTGCCCCCAAAGAAAAATGCTTAGTTAAACGGGTGTAAAATACAGCCAGGGGAAATGGGACTTCACACCCAAATTTCAAATTATGGTGTCCAATTTCCGTCTCGAAAGTTAAACCGACACGTTTTGAGTATTTAAGATTTAAGCAGGGAAATAAGTTTCTTATCGCAAAGCTTCAGAACATTGATTGAACGGTAAATTGTGATTTTTGTAATGCCCGCCGGCGACGTCTCGCTTCGCATGCTTCGGTCGCGTGCTCAGGGAACAGTCGAAACCGTTACTTCATATTTTACTTTCACGGATTTTCTGATATACCTGAAGTGACATATTTGGATTGTTAGATAGACGTTTATTTTATCGAAGTCCTGATTACGTGTTTATTTCAATTGCAAGCTAAAATTATGTTATTATTTTATTCCATAGCTATTATCCTCGTATAAGATAGAGATTCTTTCTTTTCCTTTATCGCTTAGTAAAAAAATTAGAGACCTGTTGATGACTGTCACTTTTTGCCATATATTTATGATGATTAGCGTATATTCCTTTTAAACGTCTAATATTTATAGTGATCAGTGGTATCAGAAAGATTTGTAACTTTTTGATAGAAATATAATTTATCCATGAAATGAAAATGTGAAAGCATGTCTGTCATGTCGCCGTTGTAGCGCCACGTTGTATGAACAATTTAAAACTTTATGTATATTATCATAACCATTACCACCCGTATTTGTTGCGATTAAATCACACATAATCCTCATTGAATCATTTTGAACTCCTGCTTTTGATTTATATTTTGGTAAAATTTAGTAACACGGAGCTTTCGCATAATTCTCCAAAATTACCTGCGCTTCTCAAATACACTACGTACAACGCAACGAATAAATAGCACATCCTAATATCCGCTTAAACAGACTAATCGCGTCCAGCGTAACAGAAATATACTGACATATTGCTTCAAATTACGCTCATTGTGCTCCATACAGGCCAATTTAACAGAACAAAATGAGGGCCGTAATAACGCCGCACAATACGATATTATGGTGCTAATAAAATATCTTCATAAAAGCAGCACAAGAGACACCCGCCTTTGTGAAGACCAGTAGAATAAAAGTTGGCGCGACAACGATACAAAATACATGCAAAGAAATAAAGATCTTGCACAGATGTAATAAAGAACGTTTTTGTGTATTTGTTTTTGGCCAAGATGCACATTTGGCAGGCGCCCGGCTAAGATTTGGTTCGGTTTAGGAGACAAATCGGTGGAACGCAGATTTACGAAGCCATTGCACGCGACGCTGACTCCTTTATTGTATGTAATAGAGGTTACTCTTCAATGTATGCGTTACATTTAAATGTTACGAGAGGGGTGAATTTTGTCGACGAAGCGCCTAATGTACTAGTGCCAAGAAAAAATATTACACTCGTATACAAACAATACTATGAGCTCTCGTAACGCACAGGGCACTCGCACAGTTGAGTGGTGGTTAATCATTCTGCGTTTAAATTAAATCTTATTGTTTTAAATTAAACACTTTTCATTTGGAATGCATTGAGGAATTTCTTACTTCGCATAGTATTTTACTTTATTTTACGTTCCTCCGGACCTAATTTCGGCTACGGCAGCCAATTTCTACAGAGATCAGCCAACTGCACGGGAGATATGTTCCAGCACTGCTAACTTCCAGACTCTCATGGCTGTTACTGAGATGTCTTTGTCAGTAAAATCCAAGTAACTTTTTTTGCCCCACCCGGGAATCGAACCCGAGACCTCTAATCTGCAGTCAAAGATGCAAACACTAGACCAACGAGGCAGTTTAGTTTACTTACAAAACTATTGTTTGTGACTACGGTGTAAGTATTCTACAGTATAATTATAATTATATATATTTTTCATTCTTATAAATTGTTATGTTTATACAGATGCTTCTTTAGTAAAACCGAACATGACCTATGAAAAATATTTCATACAACATTCACGTAAAGCGTATTATATTCAAAACCTTTTAAATAATCCTCGCCTTCAGTGAATAAACAAATTACTCGTGAACAAGTATGAGGAAGCGTGTTATATTCGAGGCATTTTGCTATCGGAGCTTAGTAAAAAGAAAATATGATATTTCAAGAGCGAAGCATTGTCTATATGTGGCGATCTAAGGCGCATTTCATATTAGCGTTTTTTTAACTATGTCTAAATTTGATTTAATATTTCGAGTTCTTTATTAATATTTGTTATTGGTTTGTTTTTATATTTCGTTTCATTAAAAAACGCTATGAACCTACTACGTAGGATGCATAATGTTCTGACATAAATAATTCAAATATATCTTGCGGTAGATATAAAGGGAAGGAATCTTATGGTATTTATATAAAATACGATTACATATAATTTATTACCCACTTCCGTTCTGCACATTGATACTAGGTGAAAAGTATTACAGACCCAATTTAATAGTCACAACCATCCATATATGCTTATTCTTAAATCTTAAAAACTACGCAACATATTTCGATGCGGTTTTTTATACTTGATACATCTTAATGATGAAAAAGCATTTTAAAATATTGAATTAAAAATTTTTACTATTTCCACTATTTAATAGATTAAAGACGATTAATACATATAGCATAGCTGGGCAGGTTGCTAGTGAATAATAATTAAATGGACTAATTACATAAAAGTGGAGTTTTGACCACTCGTGGAGGGCGGGCTTACAGCAAGAAACGTGGAAATTATAATGGTAGTGTTTTGAATGCAAAACTTCTTTCCTTTGTATTTCCTAGCAAGCGCGTTTTAATTATGTTAATTTCTTCGAATAATAATAAGGACAATCAGTGATGGTTTGTTTTAAGAATTTTATTAAAGTTGCCTTTTATTTGTGTGAAGTTTAACTTTAGCGAAGTTGTTTTAGCCGCCGCATTTCGCTTGCGTTTTCTTTGATTATTTTTGCTATCGCGGCCGCTTTATTGTTATTGTAAGTGCTTTTTTTATCTTAATAACATTTTAAGAAGATTTAAAATATTATTTTAAGATTTGAAAAAAAAAATAAGAGAAACAAAGAAAAACATTTATTATAACACACACAATAACAAGTACACAGAAAGGAACATCAAGGATATGGAAGTTATATAACCTCACAGTGCTATAAAAAGGTATAGAGTCCCGTAAAAAACAGATTTTGAAATTCCGTTTCACTGATCAAATTTAATTTACAATCAGATTTTTATGCTCTGCCAAACCCAGACTCCTTTTTCACATCTCTAGCGTGGATCGAACCCCTTGCCACTCAGTTGTAACGCCTAACGCTTACCACTGCATCATATAGGACTGATTTACGAACGAGCTTTTATGTTGCCTTTCCTTACGTATAATCTTAAATACAGCTAAAATGTCGTTTCAATTAGTAAATTTTGGCTTGCAGAAAATTTATGATGATTGAGAAAGAGCGCATAATTTATTATTTTCTCGTTTATATAACGAAATTGTCCAAATTTAATACGTGCATGTTTAACGCTGTCTTCTGAAACAATTCTTGTCAAGCAAGGAGGCTTTATTTGAAAGCACAAATTACAAAAAAACGTAAAAAATAATGAAATTCAATATTTAGTAGCGCAAAGTCATTATAACTCCATCGCTTTTTCTTCGAAGGTATCGTTGAAATGAAGTCATTTGCCACACGACAGAGTATCTTAATAATACGGTGCCGCTACAAATTACGTATAATTACTATGACTTGTGTGTTTTTTCCAACTGACACTAAATTATTTTTTAAAGGAAATTCGCTTTGGCTAAGGAAAATTTAAACCGTGTTGCGTGATTAAATTTTATATTTTGAACTATTTTTTTTCGAATAACTTTTTTTGTAACGTTCTTAATTGATTGAGGTTCTATTAATAAATTAATCTATTTATTCTATTTTTGTTGAAATCTATACAAAATTGGTGCAAAATCTTGTTAAATTGAAAGCCATCGACTTTGTAGATTTCAACAAAAATAAAATAAAAGTTATTTTCTACTTTTTAGAGTGGGGAATTCGGTTTTATTTTTTGGCGAAAAGTTATTATTTTTCCCTTTTTCGTGTCCTATGAGGAGTAATCACATCATTTTATTACAATTTAGAGTTAGAGTTTAATACGTATATACATCATAAAACCTTAACCGCAGAGGTTATTCTGTTGATTTTCGAGGAGTTTCCTGTAAATCCACATGAATGATCAGAAAAACCAAATTTCTATGGGACCACACTGACTCTCCTATTCTTTCGAATACAAAACGAATTTTCCAAATCGGTCCACAAACGCCGGAGATATGCGGTAACATACATAAAATAATACGATTGAATTGATAACCTATCTATTTTTTTGAAAGCCGGTTAAAAATAAGGTTAACTAAGGAAGACTATAAATACATTGAAACATACGAATTCGCGCCCCTTATGATTGGCATCGCACAAAAGTTTCTAGTATTAAACAGCGATACCATCACTCGCTTGAGAATTACAATCGAACCCGACTGAAGGCAGCCCTCCGACCAATTAAGGAAGTATCGTTTGAAGTGCTGCTCCCGTTACTGTGGGTGTATCTGATACTTTACCGAAATATAAGGTTAGTTAAAATACATTTAATAAAAGAATATGACACCACGGTCATGAAATATACCTGAATACGTTCATTAAATTTTGATTTATTTCTTCTCTGTAGTAAATACAAATAATTTTCTATAACACAATGTAAATGGATTTATGACATGTGAGCTCCATCGAAAACTAATGGATTTCATTTTGAACACTCACACACTTAGGCTCGGTTCCTATAAATGACAGAACGTCATAGTATAACAGATACTAATCGTTTTCATTAATCAACCAATCGGAATCAAGTTTTCATATTTATGTCAACGCCATGTTAAATATAGATACGCATTAGACTAACGCCTAATAGAATATTGTACTGTCCGTATGTAAAACGAACCTTCTTATTTTTATTGACACTGAGCATTAGAACGCTCCTCTATTCGTAAATTAAATATATTCTGGTTTAAAAAATGCCGTAGTTAATGATTCCAATCATTAGTTGCTTCTGAGACACTCAACATTTATACAATGATACATTTAAATACCAACTTTTCCCTCATCAGGATCAACTACAGTACCATCAACAGGCGTGCACCAGACACGTAAGCATGACGAGGCCCAAAAAGCTATCAAAACTAATTGTGGGCCAAAGATTTCAGTGGAAAGAGATTGACCGATACGACCCATTATCGTAAACTTGGATCTCACCTCCAACATTGTATATTAACCTCTTTCTAACGAGGTTTTCGAATATATAAATAAAACATTTTTTATTTGTTTATTTAGGATCTCTTATAACAACATATATGCCAATCCCTTCATACCTTAAATTAACCTATACATCACATCTTATTTTAACACAATGAATCTTACAAAATATCTAAACTTCAACTAAAATAAATCATAGATACTCAAACACAAAAATGTTAGAAAACAAAAATAACAATATAGACTAGATGTTAATTAAATGTTGTCTTCCTTTGAGGTGATTCTGTTATTACAATTTAATTAAAGTAATTCTTTAGTGTCGCGTCTTTAACAGTTCATTTATTATTTTCGACGAAAGATTACTTTTCTATTATTTCCTTCAAGAATCCACTTCCAGTGTTTCACGTAATACATTCTGAAAGCCTCATATTTCGCGTGAACCTATTCGAGTTATATCGTGATTGTAACAATAAAACTATTTGAATAATTTATTTGCATTGTAAATTCTTGTTTTTGAAGTGGGTTTGTTGGAGTAGGTTGTACTTATTTGGTTATTGATTCAAATAAAGATAGTGATCGTCTACAAAACAGCTGATCGAAAATATTATTCGGCTTCTACCGCGCTGGAAGGTTTTTGGCATTTTTTCATTATGATTTTTATTACCAAAGTTGTGTGTTTAAATGGGATGGGAATTCAGGTCTGTAAATGTATCTCATTTCTCTGGGTTTTAAATTGAATTTAGTCTACGAAATAATGACGCTACGTGAAATGACCGGGGATATTTGAAACGTATAAGCACAGTGTTCGCCTACGAAGGAAATCCAACAGAACCAGTGGGACCGACAACTTTATGAGTTCTGGAGGTACAAGTGTGTACCAGCGCCCAAACTTGACGCCATGCTACTGACATTTATTATTTGAGAAATGTCTCAAGTCACACTCTCATACTACGAGCTTCAAGTTTATTTTAGGGCTGTGATATTTTGTAAATAATGAAATACATGAAATTCATGATAATCCAGTTTATAATTAGCTATCTAGCAGGTGTTCTTGTTGACGTATAGCGAAGTGTCTGTTTTCACAAAACTTTGTAATTAACCCTTGTTAGGCAAAAGAAGAAGAGGTCAGGAGAAATGTTCTATGGATTTTCACCATACTATTGTATAAAATTAAATAAATATTTCTGGATATTTAACACAACGCCATCTAGTCCCAAAGTAAGCATAACTTGTACTAAGGAAACTAGTAACTTACATGAGTAAACAAAAATAAGTACACGAGAACAGTAACTTATATACTATAGGTAAATAAATACCCAGACAGTGAAAATTACAATGTTCATCACATCATAATTTTCTAATCATGGGGATCGAACCCACACCCTCCGGCACAATAGACCATTTCTGTATCCACTGCGTCAACCTGCTAGTGAAATCCAATAATGTTAATTTTATGGGATCAATTAAGACCGAAAAGTCGGCAAGTAAACAAGATGTATACAAAAAATAGTATGGCTGACAAGTCTTGATGAAGAGGCAGGGCTCCCGAACATGTGTCATGCCTGACACGGGTGCGCCACAAGCTAAATGTTTTAGATTAACACAAGTATAATTGTGTGCTTATGTTGTAGACGACTAGCTCTGCTACTGATCGGTCGATATTAACCAGTTAACATGGCAAATCTATACTAATATTATATACAAAGGAAAGAGTTTTGTTTGTATTGAATTGGCTCTGAAACTACAAGACCGATCTGGATGAAATTTTGTACAGATATTTTTTGAAACCTTGAGAATGACATAGGATAGTTTTTATACTGAAAATCCTACGGGAACCGTATTTATGCGAAGCTCATCTTGTAAGATATATATCACTAGTTTTGATCGATGGCAATTTGTCAAAGAATATTGTTTTTCGTTATTACAGCAATATTTAACTATTAGTTCATATATTGATATCAATAGATCATACCAAAAATTTGTAGAAACCAAGTTTAAATTCCCAACGTGTGTAAAATTCTATAAAACAAATAAAATGTATTCCGGATTTACACTTAATTCCAATAAAAGTGGGTTGAAACATAAAATATTGGAAGAAATCCATACTAAGCACTATAGTATGAAATATTTTAATAACGATCAAGTTTTCACAAAATAAGCCTTAAATCATAGCAAGGTCGTAGTGCTTTTAAGCGATTGCATTTCACATGCTACGTGCTTACTTGGGGCTGGCAGTCAACAGTTTTCTGTTATATTTCTAGTCTTTACTTCTTACTACTGTATTCTGTAAAATATTAGTATATAGTTTAAAGAAAATTATATACTATAAATGTATAAACTATACTTATACTGATAATTTAGAGGAGAAAGATTTGAATGTTTGTCTTTTCTTGGAGTAGAATTGGCTCTGAAGCTACCGGTCTGATTTGGTTAGATATTTTTTCATTTCTTTTTGTATGTTTGTGCACAACGTATAATAATAAATCTCCCTATACGATCTTAAATTTCCGAACTGGTCCTTAAATTTCCATCCATGCAAGAAACAGTGTTACTTCATAAATTATTTAAATAGTTGCAGAAACAAAGAATAACGCATGCTAACGAATGAAGGAACATCCAAACAATAAATACGTTCTTAATAATACTTGTCTGTCAAACATAGAACTCTGTTACATTATTTTCGTGAGGAAAATTCCTCCCAAATACCACGACATAGCCGAGGCACCTTCGAAAATATTATTAAAGTTCAAGCATTCCCTTTATATTACGGTTCTCATCATTTCCTAAAAGATCCGAAGCAAATCTAGCAAAAAATACGTTCAACCCTGAACCGACTCCAGCCATATGTTGCGACTTGTGACTGCACTATTGAATTTTATTTATTTTAGAGGTGCCATGAAATCGGACGGTTGCAATAAGTTGGCCGATAAAGCGTTTTATATTAAACTTTTAAAATTTCGCTTTAAGAAATTCAGAGCGGATTTCCTACCGTCTTTGATAAATATTGCCGTTAGCTTGGACATGCATTTCGGTCGCTCCTTTATCATCTAGTATGACGTGATACAAAAATGCTGAACGGGACGTGCTGTACTCGGGAAAATAAACATTTTTCATTGTGGTGAACCATGCACTTTTAAGAATTATTATTAGTGTGGTAATATAATTTGAATAAGAAATAAACTATACTAGAAAAGCTTGTACTGTGGAAACCAGTTAACTAATATACATACTTAATCATACTTTTTTTTCAAAATTCAAACATACTATAGATAGATAAACCCAGACAGTAAACAATTGCAATGTTCATGACATAACAGTTTTCTACTCGTCGAGATCGAACCCACACCCTTTGACCCAATACACCATAGCCATATCCACTGCGCCAATCGAGTCATCAAACACAAAGAAATACGGCTATAGAATGATTTTAAAAACTTAGTTGAATAACTAAATATATGATTAACTGTTTTCCACGCTTCCTCATTAGAAGCTTAAAGAATTGCTATTTAATAAACCTTCCAAAATCCAATGGTTAAAAATAAGGAGCTTGGTATCTAATATCATTTAATGCGGATTTCAGTTCATACGCAATTGTCCCGGAGTCGTTATATCGGTATAACGGCGTGGAACAGCCGGTGCGATCTAATCTCTTTTCATTTAAACTTGCGAGCCTTAAAACTCATTTTGAGCAGGAATTGCAATTCTTATTTGAATTCGACTGGATAGAGGTAATGTGCCGTCGATGGGCTTATAAATGTATTTTACATTTTTTCAACGAGTAATATATGTAGAGATTCTTTACATATACTTTATACTTTGTATTGATACTTCTTGATGGAATCGCAAATCACTTTTATTTAAAGACAAACACATATGTATACTTTCAATTCCACTATATTAATACTTTTTACAATTATGATTTATTTATTTAAAAACAACCGGTTTCGTTCGTTTCGTTTAAATAAATAAGTCGTTATTTTAATATGTTAATATAGTGAATTGAAAGTATAAAAATTTGTTTGTCTTTAAATAAAAGAGGTTCTTTATCCTTGGCATAGCGGGATTTAATTTTATTGGAATCTTCAGCAAGATTGTTTTCTATCTGATTATTACACGGTGTATCTAGGGAATAATTTAACTAAGTATCGTAGTCTCGCTATGCTAACCTTTATTTAATTCCTATCAGCTAGACGACAATAAAATATCGACTTATGAAGTTATCTCTAATTGTAATAATCTTTATTTTGAATAACAGACATAATGTTATATACACTTTATACTTTGTATTGATACTTCTTGATGGAATAGCATATTACTTTTATTAAAAAAAACACATTTTTTACTTTCAATCCTACTATATTAACACTTTTTACATAATTTATTTATATACGACCGGTTTTACGTCATAGTCATGTATATAAAAAAATTGTGTAACTGCGGCTGTATAATATATTATGATATAGCTAACAACAAATTGGGTACGAATAATAATGTAGGTAGGAAAGTAGCTTATAAGCCGCAATGGTTTGGAAGGATGCCTTCCTGAGTATGAAAATACATTGAGGAAAAATGCAAAACAATGTCGCCCGATAACTAGCACAAAAAAACGAAAACACAACACCCAGCAATTAAGGCCTATGCCGTCAATTAAAACCTAACTTAGTTATTCACAGAACTAATAAATTCCTTTTAACAAGCGAGTAACGTGTCCGATTATAATCCACTTTTTATAGGATTATAAATTTCGGCGTGTTTACAAAATGGTATAAAATTAGTTATAAGCATCGAACGGAGTGACCCCGTGACCCGTCGCGTGAGAAGCCGTCGTTTATCCAGCTAGTTTTCATTTCACGTATGCATATGGTGTTCCTTTGTAGGCTCTCACGGTGTTTAACGGGTCAAATCATTTAATTGGTCGCCAATGTTCTTATCTGTCTGTTGAATTTGTAAATGGTAGTACTATAATTAGCTGTGCTGATTTTATCAGCACTATCTGCAGTTTGCGTGGTTTGAATTAATAAAAAAATAATAATCACTTCAACACTCAATAATATTTCATTTCATTCTTCAATCTGGGCGGGGTATTGGCATGGGTATGTATTATGTTAGTGTTTGTTTTATTCATTTTACGTATTTTTTATTTCTTTATTTTTTATTTTTATTTACTTTATTTCTTTATTTCACACACAAGTAATTTACAGGTATAACCCAAAGCATTACAAGGTCATTAAATATACAAGTAAATAATAAGTATCTGAACAATTATAAGTAAGTAACTTAGATAGTATACAATACTTCTTTTAAATTTACTTAAACACATATTAAATATATCAATTTCATGGCTATAAGCGAGCATGTCATTGAGCAGTTTTGTATTGGTATTATTTTTTAATTGGTTCATTGGTATTGGTATTATATTACGTCTATCTCTCGTTATTGTATATGATACGATTTTATTTTATTCATACATTTTCTGCGCTTCTTTACATCCGTGCGTCACAAGGATCTGGTTGAAAACCAGCGTCAGTCTCATGCTCGGCTTATGCTGAACTAGATCCTATTCAGCAGTACTATGAGACAAATTATTTGTTGTTTATATATTTTCTTCCTGTTGTATATAAGTAACAAGTTTTGTGTGTGTTTTTTTAAATTGTTATTTTGTTCTGTTTTCTTTTTATAATGCATATGTAATTTTGATTGCTGAATAAATTTCTTTTCCTTTCTCTCTTTTCTTAATAGTGGAAGTGTAACAGAAGTTATCAAATTATAATTGCAAGTTTTCGATATGATGTAAAAGTTATCAAATGCGATTTTGTTCCCAACTCCACTGCTATAGTTAGTCAAGTAAAATAACCTGTTCAAACTGCGCTCACGAGACTGAGATATAGTGACTTCAAACTCCGTGTTACGAACTTGTATTAACTTAGTTATACAAATTTAAAGCTCCTCGTTAAACTTTTGTTTTCGATGAAAGAAAAACTGAAAAAATCAACCAATTTCATTCTATCAATTTTCGAAAACACGCTCATAAACAAATATTCCTCCTTACTGAGTTCACAAAGTTTTCTACATAAAGCTTTTAGTAGCAATAACATATTTTAAGATGTAAAAAAGACTGACTTTAGTGTAACATATCGGTAAAGTATTTCACTTTATTATTGGAACCACAATGGCCAGAGCCACAAATAAAGGGCAAGTAAACAAGCAAGTTGTCCATTTTATCGACAAAACAACTGTTATGTAAATAACTATGTTTTTCTATTTCATGTGTCGTTATGTCTTATTTATGACACGTATACTTAAGGCTACTGTAAAATGCGTCATTTTAAATTTTAATATAGCCCCAGGGTCGACACGAATGGGGTCAATTGCGCATTGGGCAGTAATAAGACCACAAGAATTAATTTCTGCACGGTCACGATACCAAAAGTTTACAAAAAGAAAATATTTATACAAACTAAGACTTACACAATTAAGAATTAACTTTTGTATGTCACCTGTTGTTATGTGACTGACCACAGCCTAGGAACATCTACAACATCAAAGTATCGCAGATGTCTCGCTGGATTGAAAGAAGGGTAGGCGATAAGAAAAGGATTAATGACGGGATATTGGGAGATCAGTAGAACAGGATGGGAGAGGAATACAGGCCTCTGACCCCCGTGCACTCTACGAAACATTGAGCTTCACGCTGATCTTCTGCTGGAGAGTAGTAATTTCACTGGTGCCAGCTTGGTCCAATCATTCAATGCCCGGCTCCAACTCTTTTATTGCTAAATGACGCTGTTTCGGCACCCATTGGTAGAAATGGGATGGCGCGATTCTTACCCGCCACCACACGGGTGAATTACTATTAACATATTCAATTATAGTCATTAATGTTGCACCACTTCTCTTTCATCATCAATTCTCGTCTCATATTATATCTTAAAATTAACAAATCTTATATGAACAATTTCTCAAAATATATGTTTAGAATTAAGATTTAAGTAGGTTTGATGTATGCTATAAATAAATAATGAAACAACAAAATGTCGCAATTTCGCTGGAAGAGCTGGGCCCAATTAGTACTTAACTGTACTTTATACTTAACTCCCTCTCTTAAATCTACAGGAATTGTAACACTTATTAGTAAAATTATAGCTCTTAAAACCCTGAACCCTCTTTTGATCAAACATGATGTGGATATCACTAATATACTCATACTGCCTTATTCGTACACCCCTTTAGCGCCAGTCTTCCGTATGAATGTATGTGAGTGCTAGAGAGACCCAATAAGGGTCAAAATGCTTGACTGTCTTCAAGATCAATGATAAAACGTATTCAAATTTTCAATAGCTCCCAATTCATAACAACGATCTTTGATAATACAAGCTTTTTACATCTCCACGTTTATATTTATTTTTATAATATTTTTATATTTCACGTTCTGTT
Source organism: Phoebis sennae (assembly GCA_001586405.1). NCBI lineage: Eukaryota > Metazoa > Arthropoda > Insecta > Lepidoptera > Pieridae > Phoebis > Phoebis sennae. The sequence goes on along the minus strand of LQNK01001747.1, from coordinate 15,775 downwards.
ATAACGGTTCTCAAAGGGTTTATTATGCCGCATATTTATTTTCAAAGGGTACTTGATCTAGATTAACGTATTGAAAAAATATTTGTTTCTCAATTCTCTTTATGAAATTACCTCGCAACGGGACGAGAGGGGTATACTTTGTGTCGAATTTGTGTCAATTCAGACGTATTTCGGAGCATTTCGGATATACTGCACAACATTTTATGTATCTCAGATTCTTTCCGTATAGTCTGAAAAATAAGGTAATATTATTAATATTTTTTCTTTAAATAATAATTTTTATTAAAGAAAAAAAATGTAAACTACCTGGTGATGATGTAGGAAACTGTTTAAGTAATAATTATTGTAAAAAGTGTTAATATAGTGAAATTGAAAATATAAAAAAATGTGTTTCTCTTTGACACATTTATACATTACACTTATCAATAGCATTGAGCATGTCTCAATCGTGTATTTATCGTCGTCGGGTCAAATAAGAGCAAAATCTGTAGATTTTACATCAGGAATTAAATAATATAGATTAGGAGCAAAGTTAACATTAAATGTAATTCTGTAGAAATATCGAACAATGGACTCTATTTCAAGAGCAGAAGCAAAAGTTGGATATAAGCAGCAAAAACTCGACACTAAAATCAGAACAATATAACGAAAATAGAATCTATAAAATTTTCTGCAAATCCGTTGAGATCTCTTTATAAATTTATACCAATTAAATTGTTTCCAAAGTCTTGTTATCGGTGTTGTTTTCTGAATCTTGAAGTTTCCGTCAAGACTCCAGAATGGAGCGTTTTCAATCGATACCCGATTATATTTAGTTTTCTTTATCATTAGAAAACGAAATAACAATGTAATATTTTTATCGATAAAAATACTTTGTTTGATCTATTTCTTGTATGTTATCAATAATTTTAGTTAAAGCCTCAAAAATCTCCAAATATGATTATCTTTAAATAAAGATTTCGCGGATGATTTTTTTCTTCTTTTTCATCGTAGCGACATTCCCAATTTCCCATCATTAATCCTCTCCCTATCCCCTTCTTTCAAGCCGGCAAGGCATCTGCGACTCTTTGCTGTTGTAGTTGTTCATGGGCTGCGATCAGTCACTTCACATCAGGTGAACTGCATGCTCCGCTTGCCCGCTGTTACATAAAAAAAATATCCTAGTATTTCTTTAAGATTGGAATGGACAATGATTATGTTTTTATGTAATACAATACTGTCTACCCTCAAACAAGTATCTAGTCACGTTCATTAATTCTCAGCTTGTTCATCTAGCACAGAGATAAAAGTTTATACGCCAAGTTGCTCGCACGGCTCCCTCGGCACATATTTTGGGCTGTGTTAATGTTTCAATGAGTCAGCGATGTTGGGCCGTCTGTCGCTATTTGCATCGATTTACAAGTCAATATGTTTGCTTGCTTCATAATGCGTAATACGCTCTTATCTTTTTTGTCTGTTTCAACTTTTGTACACTTCTGAAGTTATTTGGAATTCATGTTTTTCTGTTATTTTTGTACAGTGAACAGGCTTAAGTTTGTTTTTAAGCATTGTTAGGTAAGTTAGTACGGAAATGGTGAGGTTTTAGTCATTCAGGTACATGCAGAATTTCTATGCGATAAATAAAAAAATATATTGATTGATCAGTTCATAACTGATGAATCAATATATTTCTTTAAATTTCTCTATTACTCCTTTTTTCTTTACCGGTAAAACAATAACTTTTTGATATATTTTACAGTTGCATTTAGAGGAAATGATTAACAACAAGCGTTAACTCGAAATCTAAACAACGTTACGTTGAATCCAGATAGTTGTTAACATATTCAAAATGCCCGTATAACTATAACTGCGCGCTATCTAATCTCAAAGTTGGGTCGGTTGTTAATGTCGATGTAACCGAATATGTGAAGGCTCTAGTTCAGGTCAGCTGGAAGTTTGACTCCGACTGGCATTTCCTTGGACTTGGCTGTTTCAAACTTAGGTGCTATTATGGAAGCTAAAATGAAGACGTAAACTACGTTTCAAAATAAATAACCTTATCAAATGAGAAAAGAATTAATTTTTTAAGTGAATGAAATTCTTCCTTTATTAGCTTCTTTCACCGAGGTCTTAATTAGAGTAAATTGAAGTATTGTTTTCCCTGATCCTGAGATAATTTAGCCGTTAATGTGTAGACACCTTTTCGGGCCACGACTGCTATATTAGATGATGTCCCCTGTCTCGGTCTCCAATCACGGTCGCAAGACCAACCACCACCTGTAAAATATTTCTTCTCCTAATCTTTCTTTCTTTCTCGTCAATCTTATCTTTAACTCCTTGAGTCTTTTTCCGAGAGCAAAATACCATTTTGGTGTGGTTATACGGAAAAGTAATCATTAACCGGATGCTCCTTTCCTTGCACTACCATAGAGAAAAAAATACCACATGCATTTTGCGTCTAAAAATGAGATAGGAAAGTTTTTGTTTACCTGTCAAAAACAGAACTCATGCTACCAACAAACGTTCGAGTCCAAAACGTAAATAAAAATCTATAGGCCAGTTTTACCCCACATGCAACTCGACGAATATTTTATTGCTGGGTGTTCTCTAACATTTTAGAACAACACAAATGGAAATTTTACAGTTACATACAAATGAAATTGATTTTGTGAGGCGATTATACGAAGCCAAACTACGAGCAATATTCTGGTTTTCGAAGCTCGAAAGAGATTATATAAAGCGAAAAATCTGTTCCTCGGCAGCCCAGGATGGGGAAATACGTATTTTGCCATTAAATCATGGCGAGACAAGGTTAATGGGGTCAAAACCAGAGCCCCGGGCGGTCACGTACTCCGTGCTGTGTACGGACTTTCGCTTGACTATACAAATGTTTACAGACTCGCTTCTTTGGCGGGAAATTATACTAGCGGTTCGGGTTTTTAGACCTCAGAAAGTTAATGCAATTAAACCAGTAGCGTAACAGGGAGTTCACTTATAAAATCGATATATTTTTATACTAGTACTTGTAGTATTTTCTGTTAGGAATAAATTTTTCATAAATAATAATCCTTTTGTGATTAAATGCGTAGGTGTTAAGTCAGTACTACTTACTAAGTTTGTCCTTAGATCTTCACTTATTCTACCACTTAATCCTTTGATCCCAAAGAGGTTGATATTTATAATTTTCCGTTTGATAACCTCTTCGATCCATGATAAAACAAAATTTATATACCTACCACTAGTAATGTAATAAATAAATCAGAAGAGTTTATATGTTTGTTTGTTTCAATTAATGTGAAAAATTATACTGATTATGATGTACGGTCCATGAACGTAGTTACAGACTATCTAGCAGTAAGAAGCCGCAATCTACAACGAGTTGTTTACGGAATGTGAGAACATTTTAATTTGTAATTTATTTCATTTGAAACTTCTTTTGGTGAACTAAAGCCTGATTTCAATACTTCCAATCTGTCTACTCTAATGTAACTTTAGGGAGGGTAGAAACAAGAAATCTTTATCACATCACAAGTGTGGACACAGCACTAAATAAATGTAATATAAACCTAACAGCAGCTCTATTACAGTGCGTATACCCTGTTTACTTTTCATATCATTTAATCAAATTACTTTTTTAACGTAGTATTGGGGTCGAGTCCATTGCTATAAAATATTTGCGTACGTAAAAATATTTTCGTACACGTATACTGAATAAAACTATGTAGTATTTCAATATAACAAATGTTGTTATGTTAAGTGACTTTTATTTTTGTAATAAATATAATTCAACTCTGATTTTTGGAAAAATGGAACCTTTTCCACAATAAGACTGGTTATTACTGTTTATTTATGTACTTCAAGTATTGTTTGATAAAATCTCGTAACTTAAGTAAATATTAGACTTAAAGACACCCTTTTCGAGTTCACCATCAGATTGAAAATAAAAAAGAAAAAACAATGTCATGAGGTATTTTATTACAAACTAACTGTTCCACTCTATCGCTCGTGTAACAAAACGTTATCTATGTCACTCAGTGTATGTAGCTTTCTAATGGAGAAATTATTTTTGAAATCGGTCTCGAATTATTTGTATAAACATTACAAACATTAGTATACTCGTACATTATAACTTGACTGTAAAATGTTATAAATATAAATCCAACAATAAAATAACACAATAAAACAATTGATAAGTCAATTCCGTAGCTCTGTGCCCGAAGACCACTTATTTTTCCACGTCAGCTGCCTCCATTAGCCGGGGATGAGGGCGCAGAGGGAAATTACAAATGCCCTCGCTAAACGACCGTTTAATATACATTTTAGGTGAAAGGAATTTTTATTCAATTATCAATTCGCATTTTCTTAGTATATTTTGGCAGGAACAGTGATTTTCTTGTAGTTTTGAACGATTCGTTGGAGTAGCGGTTGATAAAGGTGAGAGGTTCCAGGTTCGATCCTGTGAAGAAAGATATTTTAATTTGTAGAGATTAAAGGGTTTTGACGAACTATTCCATTAATTAGTGGGCGTAGTGGATTTTATTATGAGAGAGCGCATGTACTCGTAATATGGTATTACAATTGTATATTGATTATCTCGATGGTATTACAATTGTATATTGATTATCTCATGTATAATTTGAAATAGACCAGGCGCAGGGTATGGATCATTGTCAACAATTGCTCATTTATATTTAAACGTATTTAAAAAAGCAACTACTCGAGTTTGTTGCCTGTTCTTCTCGGTACAGACCTTCCAAATCGGAAGTAAATAAAAAATAATAACAATCTTAAAGCGCCTCAAATGAGACCGATTTGGAAAATTAACATTTTGACTTTGACTTGAAGCGCACATTGCTTTTATAAGTTCATGTGTCATTATCATATACGCACTCACTAAACAGCGAGGAAACTAACACCAAAGCGTCGCTTCATTAGCCTAACATTCGCAGGTGACCGAGATTCCCCGCTGTAGAGTCCTCGCGTCCTGTCACTCCTACAATGAGCCTGAATAATGCAAGTGTAAGTGAAGTGCGCGCCCTGCAGTTCCTGGTTTTGAGTTTATGCCGTGACCTTAATATCAAATGAGACGACTTGTAAGCCGTGAGTCCTTTTGTATATTACTTCTATTTGTTGAAAGAATAAAAATCTCGTGTTTTGTTAAAACTAAATAGAGGGGCTATGTAAAATTATGTCGAATGTAATAGAAATGTACTGTGATTCTAAACAACTGGACAATTGATGAACTAGTTAGTTTATAACGAATCAAAGCTAGTCATAATCACTATTAACAAAGTGAGGATAGATGGGTCGTGATGTCAATAAGACGTTCGAGCACCAGGCGCAATCGGTACCATTGCACGCAGATACTGAACGTACCTACCACGGAATAGAAAAAACAAGTGGAAGTGCCCTGCTGCTCTAGCCTGCGACTTTTAACTTTGTACAATAGTACAACATCGGTCCAGTCGTTATTCGCTACTTGATGTGACATAACGTCTCAACTTCAGATATAAGATATTGAAATCAGGCGTTATTCCGCAATTATAAATTGTAAAAATGATCCAGCATAATAAATAAGTCTCATGGCGATGTATCTTATCACCGGCAAATTTAAAAGTTTGTTCTAATACAATAAAATGTAAATTATTGTGAAAATCACAAATTCGTATATTTTTTCAAATTAAAAATACCTTATGCTGTTGACTTAAAGTACATAATTGATTTTAATACGTACCTAAATCAAATGATATAAGTTCTAGAAGCTTCGATGAGGGATGTGACAAATTTGTTGATATCGATAAATAAGTGAAATTAATAATGTAAAAACAATACTTGAATTTAATACAATCAGCTAAAGGAGTATTGGACTCGCATACGAAGCATTTTAAACCATCGTATAAAATGTAACACTGCAAACCACAAAAACAAATTGAAAATAAGTAGTATTAAAATATATATTAATTTATAATACAAATTAGTAAAGGAATCAGTTAGGACGACTTCCTCCTCTTGGAGTTCTTAAATTTATGTTTAATTATTTTTCGGTCATAGTGGAAATTTAACTAACATCGACATGTAGTTATCGATATGATCAATCACTGGGTGAGTAGCAAAATGACAACTGAGTGTCAAACGGTTGTACCGTAAATATAACATTTATTTAAAAGGTGTTAGAGATCAAAATTTAATGAATTTATAATATCGCCCTCTAGCGATGAATAGTATTACCTTTTTTCTAGGTGGAAAATTGATTCAACAGATAAACTAATTACTACCTTACTGACATACAAAAAGACTTCATTTTAAATAACAATAAATACGATTTTCAACCGAAATGTATTTTTGTCAATTTTTGACATTACTTCTTTTGTATGCATTGTACGATTTAATTTGTCAATGTGTGAGTTTGGCGACATTGGTTCTCATACTAAAGAAGCACTAGGGCACTTCCACTTGTTTTTTCTATTCCGTGGTACCTACTCTTTTATAGGATTTCGATGACAGCTAACAACTAACAAGTGACATTTGCATTGAGAGATGACATACAGAACTTGTTTAAATGAAAACACAAAATGTTGCCGACAATACTTTATCACTTATATTAAAAAAAACACATTTATTTACTTCCAATTCCACTATATTATTACTTTAACATAACAATCATATTTTATGTCACGACTGGTTTGGTACTACTAAATTTTGATATAAAATCTTTTCCAATGTTAGTAAATCAGGTGTGCCATTGAAAATTATTATTATTGGAAAATTAATTTATATTATATACCGACATGGGCCCAATTTGACGTCACGTATAAACATTTAGGTCAAATTGTGGTCATGTCAATAAATAGAAACTGGTGCCTAGCTACAGGGTACAGTCGTTCATTTTTACAATATTGAAAAAATGTAATATTAATTATTTATTACACTTTCCAGCTATGTATGTACATATCACGTAAACTTAATAGTTTAAATAAATATTATTCAGGGACATTTAACACAACGCCATCTAGTCCCAAACTAAGCAAAGCTTGTACTATGGAAACTAGATAACTAAAAGACATACATAATATACGTTAGAGTAGTAAACGTTAAAATAAAAATTATTTCACTAAGAAAAAGTAAATTGCAAGTACAAGAAAAGCGGACTATTATGATGAAGTACAATCATTATTCGCTCTTACCACATAAGGAGCAATATTCCCCTAAACAAGTAGATGGAAATATTGGGTCCAGCCGGTAATCCCCTGGGTCTGATCTGACATCGGATTTGCAGCTTAACTGGCTGCGTGCTGGACGGCTTGTCAATGTCCAATATAGCCCGAATATATTTGCGTTTCAACGGGTTTTGACCAAATTACGACTTATAATATGATTATAGCTCCCATTGTTCAATATAAAATAAAAACAATATAAATCGAACATATACATGAATTACGTGTGTATTTAGCTTTAATCTGAAAATCTTTCAATTATTTCGATGGGTCTGAAATAAATAAATAAGAACATATTTCGGGACATTGAACACTGCGCTATAGAGTCTCTAACTAAGCAAAGCTTTTCCTATGGAAACTAGATGACTGATAAATATACTCAAACTTACTTTTTATTTTTATTAAATACATACATACTATAATTAAATTAACATTCAGACAGTAGATAATTACCATATTCATCACATAATAATTTCTACTCGTGGGGATCGAACCCACATCCGGCGCAATAGACCATTGCAATATCCACTGCGTCAATCGGGTCATTATCGGTAACTCCCAATCCAGTTTTTCAAATATTAGATAGGGTCCAGTTTATTCATGACAAATATATACTCCACTACTTCAAGATAAAGTGGATTACGGCCGCTGGAAGGTAACTGAATTTAAGTGCAGTCGTCCTTTTTTATAGCTGCCTTAGATTCCTTTTAAGAGTCTACATATCCAAACTAGGGATAAACTAGTTTCATACAAAATTATGTTAATGATCCCCGGTAACAGCATATTATAGTCCCCATTTAAACAACAGCCAGATAATTCAGCGCATATTTACTATTTCCAAACTTAATTCCCTGAGCCTGAGCTGCGACAAATCTCATAATTCAGCATTAAACTACAAAGCAAGTCAGTGGCGATTGTTAATTGGGTGTCACAAAGCGAATTATACGTTATTCAGGATTGGACAGGTGCGGGAATGTGGTGTGAATGAAAGAGGTTTTTAGGCTGAAAGGTAATTTAAAAAAAACAGTTGTTTGACGTCATGGGCATGGATTGGGTGTGACCTAACCTAAGGCAAATAAAATTTTAAAATAATTCTTTAGGTTGGTTACGTATTACCTAAACCACAGGTAAACTTCATTATTTACGACGCAAATGACTGTACTATATTTTCTTTTATTCTCTTATGTTACAGCAGGAATGCGGAGCATGTCACATGATGGGAGAAGAATGGAATCGGAAACCCCACTTTTTCACGCCGATTTTAGTGCAAGCTTGACCCAATCGTGCAATGCTCAGCTCCCACTCTTTTTTTGCTGAAGACGTTTTGCAGCAGAATTACCCTGTGTCGCCCCTTATGATACCCACGGGTAATGTGGCGAAACATGTAAATTTAAATCATTATTTATTAGTTACAAAAATACCTTCTTATACTCGTTTTACAAGGCAGTAATTGTATTAGTAACACAACGGTTGCCTCGGTCACGTTGGCGGCAGACAGCCAGCAGACGACCACGTGGTTGTCGAACAAACACGTGTCTTAGCTGTCACGTTACACGGCCAAAGGTTATGATATTTTCGGACGCCGAATACAAGACAAAGCTTCAATCTTCACAGAAATCGTGAGGGCGGAGGGAAGAAAATACACCGATATTCAGATAAAAATAAATTGCAAAAGAACGTGATATAACTTTTGTATTTGTTTTGAAAATCAAGTTTCTTCTATTCATTAAGATTTCTAACAATCATATGGATCATGTTTTTATCTGTTCGTCACCAAAAATGATATTAAAGACAAGTAGAAATTATGATGTGATGAATATTGTAATTTTCTACTGTCTGGGTGTTCACTTATCTATAGTATGTATGTATTTACGAAAAAAAAAGTATGTTTAAGTATGTCTATCAGTCATTTAGTTTCCATAGTACAAGCTTTGCTTAGTTTGGGACTAGATGGCGTTGTGTTAAATGTCCAAAAATATTTATTTTATTTATTTAAATCAATAGTATTTATTTTTTACACTTCCTGTATATTTGTTTATTTGCTTTCACTGTTGGTTCAGTGTTCGCAGTAAATCTGTCAGTATCGCCGCACTCGTTTCGGTAACAATGCAGTGAAGTCTTAAGTACGGCTCATTACAAAACAATTAGAATCACATGAGAAACAGTTTGGGAATTTAGTGTTCTACATTACAACTGGGACTGTTTGACTTTAAAATGTAATATTTTTAGTATTCTCCGTTATTCGTTAAATATAGCATTGGAATACTTATTAAGCAATTGTTACTGTGGTGTTCATGACATTTAATAAATGTTAGCACACAAACCAGTGCGGCGCGGCGCTACAGTGTCACTCCTGACACCTTCACACCTGTGATCTGTGGCGTGCGGACGGACCCGTTGAGCTGTGTACCTACCCACTGATATTGGAGTCCTTTATTTATACTCAACTATAATCATAGAACATAACTGGTATTATATCTTTTCAAATCTCCTTCCAAAACTTCTAAAACGTTATTTGTATTCATTTTTTTCGACGTGTTATTTATCAAATGGAGCGTTTCATATTATACTCTTGCTGTGCATTTATTTGTTTGCACTGTTTGCTCAGTGCTCGCAGTAAATCTGTGGGTATCGCACTCGTTTCGGTAACAATGCAGTGGCAGTCTCAAGCACGGCTCATTATGAAACAATTAGGATCGCGTGAGACACGGTTTGGGGCATTCGGCGTTCTAGATTACTACTAGAACTCTTTGATAGTGTATGAAACTATTTTTGATGTTACGTGTAAGTAAATAAAATTTAAGAAAGAAATGTCATTATTATGTTAACTAATAACAAAATTGAATAATAAAAAATTTGATATCAAATTTTTTTATTCTATTTTTAAATTTCATTCTATTTTCATTAGGGTGTGTAGTGTTTTTATAAATGAGATTCTGTCATCAGCCTGAATACTCTATACAGGTTGAGAAGGACTATCTTGAAAGGTTCCTCGAAAAATTCAGATTGAATTACGTTGTCTTAGATATAGAAAGAAAGAAAATACATTCATCTCAATCATGAAACGAAATCTGCCTAAACGTGACGAGAATTCGGTCCCAACCCAATTATAATTATCGCATCGCTTGAAAACAAACCAAATTATATTCTCACGATGCATAATGTTATCAAACGAAATAAGTTCATTACGTTCATACTATCCTCCTAATCATACTTATAATATTATAAATGTGCGATTTTGGATGTTTTGATGTTTTTATTTGATGTTTGAATGTTTGTCAATTACCCCGCAACTAATTAACTAATTTCGATAAAACCATGACCACGACCGCTGTGAAGTGATGAAAAGGTCGGGTTCAATAATAATATATATGTACCGCTTATTAGCCGCGTTATAAATCGTTTAAAATGTTTTGTTATTCAATATGGAAAGCACTCGCCTTAAAAAACACAAGAAAATACTGAGATTTTATTGATATATAGATCCCCAAATTATCACGACCAAGCCGCGGGCATAAGCTAGTACAAAATAACGTATAACAGTGTATACATTCAAGTAAGCATGCATCTAAGATGGCGATCACGTATTTAAATAAGGGACATAAAATCCCCGAATCCCCATTCAATAGTAAGTTACAAAATCTTTCCCATTTGCAAGTTTCTAGAAGAATTTTTCCTTTAAAATATTTTAAAATCCGATGCATTTTCCATCGGGGAGCGAAAACGAAACGATTGACGTACATTTCTGCTTTATTTCTCGGAGTATTTATTTTTAATCTAAGCTACGCGGGTCGTCTGTGAGTGACTGCGAAGGTTTAGCCTATAAAAATTGATTTACACGAGAAAATTGCATTTGAGAAGGTATGCAAGTGACGTGCTATCTTTTTCGAATTGGATACGATGAACAGAGATAGCACTAAACTTAGAATTGATGCTAGAATTACCTCGTGAACATTAGTCTTCATTTATCCTTGTAACGTCGTGGATAGGCTGGTTGTTCTTGTAATTAGAAATTATGTGGATTTGCCGATTTAGGCAAGATTTGTTAATAAGAGATTATTGTTAGTGTGAGTAGTATTAGTTGCAGTGTTGTTCTAAAAACATTGTAGAAATTATATCACTACAAATTATTAAACAAAGGCCACCTTTCTGTCTGTTAGTAACGGACTCAAAAACCATTTTACGAATTGCCATACGATTTTCGCCAAAAGATAGCGATTCAATTACTCGTAATGCGAATATACTAGAGTGTGGTATCAAATGAAAGGTCTTGATTTATTGCTCGCGTATGTCACGAAAACTAGCAAAGACACATTTAAATGATGTACATCCAAAATTTAGCTAAGTCTACAAGTAAGTAATGTAAATACATTCATATAAAATACTTTTTACTTTGTATTGAAACATTATCTATACATATAATAAAACAGTAACCGAACCATTTCTGTACATTGAATATTTTTGTACAACATGTATGTTCTATAGATACCAAAACCATGGTTAGAATTTTTTTTTTCTGTTTGTCTGTTTATCTGTTTGTCTGTTTGTCTGTTTGTCTGTTTATCTGTTTGTATGTGCGTCAATCACGTAATAATAACTGGGCAGTTTTTAATAAAATTTCACACACTGATAGATCAATATTAGGTGCAAATTATAGGCAACATTTTTACGGAGGGTAAAAAAATAAATTCGCGAATACATCATTAAATTTGATGTCATTAGATAGGTCTTTAAAAATGAAATAAAGGTTTCTAAATGCGTCTTTTGCTAAATTAAATATTTTTTGAGATATATGCTTCTAAAGTCGTGAAAATGTCATACCACGTGACAATGTGAGATTTTGGTTGACTTGCGGTCATATCTTTTTATTTTATACTCTTTTCGTATAGATACGGTAAAAACACTCAATAAATTCTTAAAAACCTTCACAAAATATATAACTCTTCGCCCGCGGCTTCGCTCGCGTGTGCTACAATTTTCTGTATTTGGAAGAGGCGCGCGCACTGTGAGATTTTGGGGAAACCTATTTCCATAGAAAATTATAAAAAGCACTATAGACATGCGCATATAATTATGAGCGGTCCTGTGACCGTCATTTTTCTAAACTTTTGTCGTGCGCCTCTAAAAAATACAGAAATAAGTAGCCCACGCGTGCGAAGCCGCGGGCGGAAAGCTAGTACAATATACATTCATATAACACGATATCGGACGTGTCTGTCCTTTAGTATTACAAATTAAAATGTTATAATCGACTTCGCAAGTAGTCTTTTGTTCATGGTTGTTGAGGAACATTGTAGTCTAAGAGCTGGTTGTCATTCTGCGTTAATTATATCATACATCTCAATAAATTATGATTTATTTATTGTAATTATGTATGGGCATGGGTTCTTACTAAAATGTAATTTCATTTATTTCCCATCAATTATTTACAAACAATGATGGAAATTACTTGTAATATTTGACGATTGGCGCAGTGGATGTCGCAACGGTCTATTGCGCCGAGTAGAAAATTATTACGTGAAGAACATTGTAATTTTCTACTATATGGGTGTTAATTTATCTTTTTTATGTATGTGTTATCTGTTATCTAGTTTCCATAGTAAAAGCTTTGCATAGTTTGGCTCTAGGTACTTTGTGTAAAATGTCCGAGAATGCTATTTATTTATTTCAAACATTAAAGCAAACATATAGTTATTTGACTTTACCTCAACCTACATAAACTCAACATTTTAAATGTAACATGATACTAACGGCGATGTTTATTACGATAAGAGGTCTTTTATGTGGTCTTATTGCAAGTTAATTGCAATTAACTCGGAGGGATAGGACGTAGCATTGCTTAATACTTAATTTCCTGTCTCGTAGCATCAACATTATATTCTGTTTTATCAGCCCATTTATGTGCCCCTTCTATTTTTATCACTAATCCTTTATTTAACTCTTTCCATAATAGTAAAAACTTCATATACCGTAACTGGTATAATTTCTGGTGTTCCGGGTGTTCAAAAGCATTGCAACAATAACATTAATAATATCACTTTAGATAAATTCGTCAGTTTCTAAAATCGTTATTTCTTGCTTCGTCATGCAAAACTACCGCACAGATTTGGACTAAACTTTGAAGAAATCTTTTACGCTATAAGACGTATCTTGTATCTTGAAAGTAAAGGAAAATAGAGTGTGCCTATGTACGTGCAACATAGTTCACGCAGTTAGCTAGTCCCACTAGAGATAAACCACCAAGGCCGAAATTTAGCCCAAAAAGAACACAGGAGGAGCGCAACATATATATATTTTTACAAAAAAAAATAACAAAGTGAAACTGTTGCCCTCACCACTCCCCTGCCTGAAGCATTAAGGCAAGTGGCAGTTTTTACAGGCAATTAGCTTCCATTATCGTGTCTTAGCGAATCATACTCGCTTCACTCTACTGTGTACGTATAAAATGTGGAATTACTGGGGAGCGACGTCACGAAATATTGAAGCTTTCAAACTAATTATGTGATGTCGAATATCACGATTTATTATTATACTAAAAGTATAGCAATTTTGCGGAATTAAGCTTTTAACCAAATTCAAAATTTTAAAAGGTTAAAGAAAATATATATTTGTTGTACAAATAAAACTGTTTAACAAAAAAGGTAACCGTCTTCTTTAGTTTGTCAGTTTGTCACGTATTTGATAAAAATACTTTTATATGAGAAATTAAGGGTAGTTACCTTTTTTTGTTAAAAAAAAATATTAAAAAGAAGTATTGACAATGAAATTGAATTTTATCATTAAGTTTATATATCTTATAATCTTTCTATGATTAAGATTGATTGTAGAAATGCTTTCTTTCAGTAAACTCCCAAAATGTAATAACTCAATTAACGCTGAAAATATTAACAATATTCATGTATTTAACTAGCTGATCCGCGCGGCTTGGCTCCCGTAGCATAATGTAATATATATAGCCTAAAAATATAGCCTATGTTACTCCTGGATAATGTGGCTTACGAACGGTGAAAGAATTTTTAAAACCGGTCCCGTAGTTTTTGAGCCTATTCATTACAAACAATATTAAATAAGTTTGTTTTAGTGTAGATGAAATATCAAAAGAGAATGCATAATTTAATACGCTATCATTTAATTAAAGAATTAAAAATGAATCGGCCGTCCTCCGCGATCGCGTACGTGATCCCGTGATTAAGAGTAGTGACGAATATTAAATGTATGTAAACGAATTTCGATTTTACGAACGCAAATACTGCTCTCATAATCCTTTATATCCCTATAAAAATTGAACAATCGGTATTCATTGGAACATGTCACGAAAATTACGTTTCATGACAAATGTTACTCAGGCCATCGATAAAATATCGGTTTATGAATCGTAAAGTAGGCGATGTCAAACGAAATGCATCAAGTATGCGTCCTGTAGAGTGGCCTGTAAATATCGCGATCGGTACAGGGGTATATCGAATGTATAAAATGTGCGCAAATATCGAATCGGTGATGAGAATATTGCCATTTTGTATCCTTTTGGGAAACGGTTCAGCGATTCAATCTAAGGTCATCCCGGGTTACCAATTGTTGCCATATATAAATAGATATTAGGTTTCTATAACTTTTGTCGGATTGTGAGATGCAAAACGTGATAATGGGATAAGAAATTAAGTTCAAATTCAAATTCAAATTCATATATTTTATTTGCGAATATAGGTAATAGGTTATACAGAACAATGTGTGATGATCGACTATAATTATTTATTAAATATTGAAATAGTTAAACTTGATACTATGAGTTTATTTTATGAAATTAAATTTATAGTTCATTTGCCTTTTACTAATGATCCGAGAGCTAGGCCATTTTTTGGGGTGGTATTTGAGGCAAGCTGTCAACTTTGATGATGCCTCTCCTATTACACCCCGACATGGAACTGCAGATCTCGCTGGTGAGTAGCGGGGCTAAATATTAGTAGATAGTAGTGGTTTATATTGCTCGCTATGCAATACGAGAGATTATCCTCTCCTAGTCTATTTGTATACGAATTTTCATCCAAATCCAAACATATAATGTTATTTGTAATATAGTAGGATTAGAAAGACGCTGTTGATACAAGTAAAACTGCGTTTCGTAGCTAGAACAAGGAGCTCCCTACAATTACCAACTTGTAACACAATTACACATACCATTGTAACCCACAAAGTCGGAGTTCAAAATATATTTAACGCACTTCCCGGAGCATCTGTTGTGTTGTGAGCGCAGTTCTCACTGGGATAAAGTTACCAACCTTGTACGTCGCCATAGATACCGTAGCTATATTGATGTGAATTATTGTTTTACTATATTCTTATTTAGATGATATGGAAAGCTTACATTGAAAAATATGCTTTAACTAGCTTTTCACCTATTGGACTACAAAATTCTGTACTTTGTGAATTTTTGAAGGTAATATATAATAAGGTGGTATCTATACATATAATAAAATCGTAGACAAGCCATGTCTGAACATTTAATATTTTCAAGAAAAAAATAGTGTTTCGTGTTTCATTTATGATTCTAAACTCAAAACAATGATTTTTATAATTTTTGTCTG
>LQNK01001746.1:92506-117097 GCA_001586405.1 Phoebis sennae | reverse complement strand
AAAATATTGATTTGCCTTCTGTATCCCTTATAACATCGCCCTGTATTAAAATTTCCGCAAAATATTCCATGTACAAATTCGGACTCGTTACGATTTTATTATATGTATTGATGATTGATGATGATGTATTGATTCAGACAGCGCTGAAATAACTTTCAAAGCATTCTTTTAGGAAATTACATGATAACATGTACATACATACAAACCAATGCGACAGTGAATAAAAGCTAACAATTAAAACTAGGTAGTAAGTATACTATTGTGGAATAACATATTTTTTATATTACAGTGGAGCATACGGTTCTCCTGATGTTTAGTGACCGCAGCCAATGAACAGCTACAACATCTTGAATAAAAACAATATTTATAAAAAATAATAATTTTTTTGTGATGTTTTCCAAGTTTTAATATATTACTTAAATTTAATTGCGGAGACATTATTTATGTATTTACATGTTATCAATTAAAATAATCTTATATCCCAACATTAATCCTGTGTTTAATTTTTATAAACGTGACACCCTAATGCAACAGCGCATACTTTTCATTAGGGACTTTGTAAGACTTCTTTTATATTAAAAAGAGAGTGCTTTATTGGTGTAGGGTTTTGATTGATTGAAATAAATTATGTTGACGGACCCTGATCTGGTTTATAAAAGCGCATATAATGCAATTAATACAATTTTAAAGGCTTACCAACTTTAAATATAAATACGGTAAAAGAGTCTTAGTAGCGAAAAAACACCATCAAAAAATATAAAAAAATAGAATAAATAATACTTAAAATTTTGGAATGAAGTTATTTGAAAAATTTCAAATTGTAAAAAATAGACTTATAACTTTTATTGCAAACTTATAAGTCTTTTGCCTTTATTTTATTACGTAGGCATAAGTGTGCTGTAAGTGTAGAGTAGGCTCTACAGGATATAAAACGACAAATTTAAAATCTAGCTTGCGTCTACTATTGAATGAGTACCTCGATTATTATTGTAGCTTCGATTCAATAATATTTACTATTTGTTGTATCACTCAAATGATCTGAATGTACTCTTTAATTCAATTAAATGTAAACAATATGAATACAAGTCTAGTAGCAATAAATTAAATCCTTTGTCGTCAGTTTGAAAGTTCTTCATTAATTTGCTTCGTTCGCTTTGTTGAAATATTGCAATGCCAATGTTTTAAGTTAATAAAAAGCTCTTTAAAGAGTTTAATTAAAGTATTGTTTATGTTAAACAATAAACAGATCGATATGGGATCCCTTCACATATTAGTTATTTAATAGTAAAATTAACTGTATATTGTGCACTCTACTATACATTTCGTAAACTGAATGTCATCTAGATTTCTAAATACTTCAAAAGGTAAATCTAACAAAGAATTTTCTCAACCACGCAACAAAAGGCTTTCAAAAATCCTCTAGTATTTTTACGTTGAAAAAAATCTAAGATAGCCAAGCTTGCAGAGCCGATACAAAGGAGTCTAATGATGAATAGTGCGCTTATGATCTGACAAGAACATTGATTGCTCTCCCCGCTGTAATAGAGATGTATTGCATGACGGAAAGGATGCGTGACTTGCATCTTTGCTAATTTCTCACTTTATTAATACTTCGAGATCTATAACTCAATCGGTTTATGGTATTAATATCTGATTTTTAATATTGATTCAAGATTACAAGTACAATTTATTCCAAACATAAGTACTTTGGTGTAACCGTCTCACTAGTATGTATACCTAATGGTATATAAATACGCAGCTATTGTTAACAGGACCCAAAGCCGGTATTCGTAAGTCTTGTGCTAGCGGAGAGTGACAATTTTCAATCCTTCTATGGGCTACTTTTTAGAACCTTTGACCACAACTATACTCAATTACGAAATAGAAAATTAAAAAATAATATCCAACGCTTAATTATTAGGTATTATTTTGACAACAACTCCGTTTTTAAGCGCTGTGTGTGTCCAAAATGAATAAATTCTATTTCTTTGATAATTTTGATAGATATAGGAGATTGTTACTTATACCTTGATAAATTATAGAACTAAGAGCAGCCTTCGCAATTAACAAAGTAATACGTTCTGAGAATTCACAATGTCTCTGTTGCTTAATTACCTATCTATATAAATAAACTGCCTTTAATGTCACAGTATTGAAAATATTCCACCACTTATAAAAATGATAAAAACGTTTTAATTTGAATCTGATATTTTACAAAAAAAAAAATGTTAACGGTTAAAAAATATAATAACCAGAAAATGTAAGTTACATTCAGCATGAAACTTCAATCAAGTAAGTAGCACTTTCTCTACTTTAGAAACATTCATTTCTATTTCACTCTTTCCACAGATTCCAAGTTTTAGTCAACTAAAAGCATACCTGCGGTGCAAATCTCTCTCAAATGCTCGAAAATGAGATAATTTATCTCACGTTGGAATTCACTAACAACATTTGTGTGAACTGTGAATAAAATTCTACAAGGAAACTGTTACAGCTTTCGTGCAAAAGTTAAGCGTAATGTTACGGCTCTAGTAAAATAAATGTTCCCTTTGTGTTGCCGTTAGGAACTTGTGTGCCAACATGCAACTATTTATTAAATTTATGTTGTAACTCATAATATTCACGGCGTTCTACTGCTAGAATATACTGTATAAATAAATAGTGCTTATTCTGCTAGTAAAACGACTTTCAAGCAGGGGTAGGTCAGCTTTAAACAATGTTATGACAGTAACTAAGGAATCCTATATTTATAACTTTTGCACTTATTATATTCAAATCATGCTACCTACTTGATAATTTTACTTTGGATTTTCAAGATTTCACTACGAAAATTGTAAAATTTGAATGTTTAAAAATATACATTTATAGACTAGTATTTTAGCACTGTGCTAGAAGCATTAAGACTTTTACCTTATTTATCAAAGAATAAGAATAGTTTTTTTTTAATATGAAGTTTAAATTTGTCATAGCTATCCCAAGTTATTATTAATTAACATTTTAAATCCTGGTCGGAAGCGGCTCGGCATAGGTATTCACATATCTACAATGCCTGAGGAGTAATTGCACAATTCCTAATAAGTAAGTATAGTAACGATTAGACGACAATCATCGTTCAAAATAATAAGAACGCAATTTTTATTACAAAATGCCAAAATATTTTTAGTAAATAGCCAAAATTTTGCTCAGACTAAGAAACTTTTTATAGCCTCACTGGAAGTATGCTGGGGTTATTTAAATTCACCCCTTGAAAGAAAAAGGTTTCCTCTTGCAAATCGACTCAACTTGTAATACAATTTAACATTACAAGTGCTTCAATCGGCAATTTAGTTAAAAGTTGTTTTTATTTGAGATGTAATAAAAATGTTTGGAAAAGTAGATACCCAAATATTAGATATGTTTTTACTTCAGTCAGCTGACTTCTAGCAAATTTTCTTAGACCAAACAGTTTTTTTTTTCTATAGGGTTATTCATTTTCAAATTGAGACAAAGACCAAGCTAATGAATTTACGACAAATCAGCATCATTAGGTACCCAGAATCAAAAATGTTTTGCAAAAAGCTTGTAAAAAGTCTCAGAGTCGAGAAGGCCGGGCGTTTGTATGTAAGTATGAAAAATTGTTCCGACGATAACTTGAATATTGTTTATCTGATCTTTATTAAATTTCATAAGCAAATATGTAGTTTATACAAAAGAAAATGTCAAATTCGAAAATGTATGTGGTTACGAAGATAAGGGGGGGTGGATAACTAAGCAAATAGTATAAAGAATAATCTTATGTACAAAAATGATCGAAATCTGTGCCGAATTCTGAAGTAGGCGATTTTCCTATGAATATAGCTGAGTGTGGTATCAAATGAAAGGTCTTGATTTATACATTACAACGCGAGTCTAGCGCGGTTGAGGCACGAGTTTATGTAGGTACTACAAATTTCGATTAATTTTAATATTTGGTAATACACTGCCATCTGTATATAAATCTTTGAACTTTGCATTCTCCGTCGAGTGTTGTGTCCAAATTACGAGCAAACTTGAGCATTGGACGCCTCTTTCCAAGTTTCAGAATAAGGTTTCACAATGGTCCTACGAATATAATAAAGATTAAATATGAGAAATTGACCATATGACATAATAAATACATTCAAAGCATTTCTTCAGTTTATTTCTATTCATATGGTGTACGTTTGGAGAAAAAGTTAATAAAATATAAATTAGGCTATTGTTCGGTACAACAAAAAATTGGCTCAGTAAAAATCAACTACTACATCTCTATTTATTATTTGCACGTATTATATTCGATCATAAATCGAATAAAACAGAGAATAAAAATAAAACTACATTTACAGGGAATCATTTATTTTCGTATTGTAAAATCATACATAGCGCAACATTATTCTATGGATAAGACTGTAAGAACAAATTGTTCTTATTTAGTACGCCATCGTGTGCATATAGTTATGAAATGCGAAGGCGACTTATCGGTATTTAACCTTCTATTACGCACGCGAATACATAGACTTTAAAAGACTACAAAATATGACGCACTATTCTGTCTTGAAATTTCTTTTATAATTTCAAATCAATGTGATGTATATGTCGCAGTAAGATAGAAAAAGCCGTAACATAATTATATCCCTAGGGATATAATTATATGCCGGAACATAGTTATACGAAAGCGATTCATTACTATCTTACTAGGAATATAGTTATAAAACGGTCCAAGTTCAGTGATATAGTTATATTACTAGATTAAGTTTAGTGAAATAGCTTTCGAAGTGTGCAGCGTTCCTGTAAAAAATCGAATATACAGTGTTCTGCTAAAAGATGTGCCTGTAAGAAGCATTCAGTGCTACTAAATTCTAGATGACATGATTCCGCTTCTTGTTTGAACAAAAATTTGAAATTACTAGCAAAGAAACAAACATTTTAACTTAATAAATATAAGAAATAAAGTTATCTCAAAGCTGTTGATTAGTTTTAAAAGATTTTTAATATTTCATTATGTTTAATTGCATTGTTAATGTTTGAATTCCAAAACATGGTAATTTTAATTATAATTGAAATTACTTTAATACGTGTAATTACGTGTTAATGTCACAAAGTATTGTAACTAACTGCAGAATACATAAAGTAGATTTTTGAATGAAGATAAAACAAATTTATTATACCAATATTTATTTAATTCTATGGTAGATTTCTATTTCACTAAACGAAATCTAGTAATATAACTATATCACTGAACTTGGACCGTTTTATAACTATATTCCTAGTAAGATAGTAATGAATCGCTTTCGTATAACTATGTTCCGGCATATAATTATATCCCTAGGGATATAACTATGTTACGGCTTTTTCTATCTTACTGCGACATATACACACAATCATAGCCAATTTGTAGCCATAAAATTACGAATTAAATTGAATAAAAATGCCTCTATTTAATTGTATATCTTCTACAAAAAGTAAACACACTAATCGTGTTAATTATTGCTTTTTGACTCGTAAAATTTAAAACATGTATTACGTCATAATAAAAAATGGCAGACATATAAATGCTATTCATAGTCAATGCTATTTAAATGGTTAGTCATATATTATGATTTCCTTTTTACGTTCATAAGTGTCTGATTAAGAGAAACTTATTTTAATAATGTTAAAAATATTTTCTCTATGGAATCCATAGTTCCTTTGTTATGTATATGTTTTTATCATGTCAAATTGTCACCACATCTTAATAAAAATAATAAAAAAAAAAAATATTTTTGGTGAAAATGATCTAGAAATTTAATTTTTGTGAGATGACATATCTTTAAAAGGGACCTTTTTAGTAAGAATGACGGACACATATTTTACAATTAAAATAACACAATTTCAAGATAATTTACATACTTAGTCTAAGGATTGGAAAGTAATAGAAAAAATATATTATCCACGCATGATATAACATTCCACATCTAAATCGCTGGAAATAAGAATTCACAGAATCCAAAAATTATCTAAATTATAAGTACAAGGTTACTACAATACAAATGACGGACGATAATATTAGACCGATAGTTTGAGCATAACATTCTAAAGACTAAATATTATGCATTGTTTATATCTAGATTATTGAACATTCTTGAAATACATATTATAAGTATATTTTAAAATTGAGAGTAAAAGCAAATTAGATACACTTCATAGGTGTAATAATAACATAACTTAATTACCTGTTGAACAAATTTTTGGAACCGAATTGTATATTATGTGATCTAATAAATTGTGAATAGAAGTAAGACTTTGATTAAATATTTAAAAAATGCATTTCTATCAAGAAGTTGCAATACAATCCATCAATAATAATAATGACATTATTATTACGTAAAAAAATAACATTTCTCCTGTCAATTCGACAAAACAAGTATTTTACGTACGATTTTGCTATAAATGTGATGCGAATATTTTTAATAAAAATAATAAAAGAAGAATAATATGTATTAACCTTCCTTTATTTTTGCTGTTGATTGAAAATATACACATCGCTGTGATGTTTCAACATAAATACAGATGTATAAGAAGCAAGGATGAAAAACACCCTAAAATAATTAATTTAGATTAGACAATAAGTTTTAATTATATAAATCAAACACACAGAAATATTTTGAGGGCCTAAATAATCTCTTTATAATAATTGAATATGTAGTTTGAGTAAGGTAAATAAAACTTGAAATTCCTCCGATCATCTAAAACTATTCCTAAAATTTACTTCACTATGAGGAACTCGAGCTATTATCTGTTTTTGTGCGTTAAATACAAATCCTTATTTCCTTAATGTTTTACTATATTTTGACAAGAAATCACGACAGGACTAAAACAGTATACACATAGAATTATATTTTGAAAATAATTGGTCACAATAAAAAATATAAATTTATAAAGAAGCTAAATTATTCTAAAATATTCAAGTTTTAAAAAAATTCAATTCATTTGTCCATTTTAAGAGTTAGATCAAAATAAACAAATAAATATGTACAAAAATTGTTCATCGACATTTTTTTAAAACAGAATTGAAAAAATAAAATTTTGGGAAAAAATAACTTAGGCAAAATGTAATAAAATAAAATTTACAATATGAAATTAGACTAGCGTATTATAGCACTAAGATTTAAAATTGCGCAATACATGTATGTATAAAAATGCTAAAAATCTAAATTCTCCTCCTAATAACTAACTTAATATTCTTTTATTTACATCACGTCTGATAAAAAGGATAAAATAATACTGGAATAAATTAATCTGGGAATAAAAATCTAAAACATAACATTATGCGTGAAATGAACATGGTAGTACGGCTGATTTACGTTGATACTAGAGCATGACTATTGTAAATTTTTCAAATATACCCGCAGATGTTTTCAAGCCAATAAATTATAATACTGTAATATATCCAATATTTAATAATCGGTTATTCTAACAATTATTGCATCAATCCTAACTTATTGGCATCTTTACATATTTTATTACAAAATCTAATCTACATATCTGAGTAGGATTAAAACGTTTTCCATATAATTTCTATGTTTGATCAAATTATGAGTATCCTTATAGAGTATAGTTAATATATTTTTATCGTATTCACTGAATTAAGTGTAAATCGTACACCGTATATTTATCGCCTAATGGTCAAATCGTGTTAAATGTTTTTATCAATGATTACATAAATTTTGTTGACCATAGTGTTATTGGAATGTGCATTTTTCGTTACTGGTAATAATTCTTTAAATAATTAAAACAAATAATGTCGACGATTTCAAATCAGTTATCTGTTATTAATTTTACAAAACTTAAATTTATTCTATAGAATCTCATGATCGTTAGCAACGGCCTTGGCCATAAATAAAAATAAAAAAGAAATACAAACAATTGTATACGTGACTAATAAAATGTGTTGTTCATTTCTCCTTCAATGAGCATATCGTATTTAAATTCAAACGGTAAATTTTGTATTAAGTAGAATTATAATATTTACGTCAAGTTTTCGATACGGTTTTACACGTATGCACCCGAAACGTACGTCGTGAAAAACGCAAGAATTTCATGCGTACAAATATTCGATACAATAATAGAATTCCGTCTAGCGGTACAATTATGAGCCAATAGGATTTAACAACCTAGTTCAGACCTCAATGTGGTCGTCTGGTAGTGGGGGATTCTTCAGTTTCTTGGGGTTCAGAATCGATGGCTTTTGTGTGCGTGTGTGCCATACGTACACCTTGGTACAGTTTTCTGCTAGCGGTTCCAATTCATCCTTCGTTGTGACGTATTTCAAAATCTCGCTTTCCTGAAAAGAAGATAAGAATTTATTAATGAACTAGCTGAGCTACGTGTTTTCATCCGCATATACATCCCGTAGGATTTTCGGAAAAAACTATGCTATGTCATTCCTGGGGTTTTATAAAATCTCTGTACAAAATTTCATTTAAATCGCTCCTGTATTTTCGGAGCCTATTCAATACAAACAAACAGATCTTTCCTCTATACTCTATAGAATATTAGTATAGAAAGTAACCATCCAAAGAGGTATTTTTTGCGATGTTGAGAGCATTCCTAAAATAGAAGTGGATAACAATATCAGTAATACTTATTCGACCTAGAAACCTATTAATTAAAGCTCGCGATAATGTTCGTGTCGGAGGATATTTGTAAATTAATACACAGATTACTGGTCGGAATACTTAAAAACTATCATAAAAAAAAATATCGTTTTAAGAAGTTTTAAAGATCACTTATAGAAGTGGAAGATAAAAAGAACACATGTGAATAGTCTCAAAAGATAAAAAATAACTTGTTATTAATTGATTGGCACAATAATTGGCAAACAACAGACGATCTTATAAATTTTGTATGGCCCGGCGAGCCTGTAACATAAATTTTACCCTCATCGAATTCTGATCTTCATAACAATCACACAAAAATACTAAAGCATCAATGTTTAGTAGTAAGTAAACAATGCTTAGTAGTATGGGTGTCGTTTTAAATAGGAGTAATCTCCATAGAGATTTACACATAACAGCTGTTAAAATAACAACAAAGCAATCATCAAAACGCGACAGATAACAGCGAAAATTTCACCCGCATTGTTATCGACGGACCTTCCACCCGCGTGCTCCTTATCGGTCAATCGTGCGCCGGTACTAAAATATGCTTTTTTCATTATTTATAACGCACGTCAAGAGCACCCTTAATTAATAAAACATTTGGCATTCATAATGTATTACGCACGTAAAATTCAGCCCTAATTAATAGATTAATCAATGTTAAGAGCCGACGCTTGTAGTTAACACACCTTCAATTTTACGTGGAAACGTACGTTTCCAAATTAAATAATATTTCAATCTAAAGACTGTAGAATATTATTTCTACGCTTTTCCGATACAAATTTGATAAAATCTCAAGGACAGAACACATAAATAATACATAACTGGGGTTGTCTGGCAGAGATCGCTGTGCAGCCCTCTGTACATTGCTTGTTTATATTTTATTTTTATTTTTTACTTGACAATTGTGTACAATAAAGAATTTTTCATTTATTCATTCATTCATAATATATTTAAAATATAAAATGAAATCTAATAGAACAGATAGCTATTACAGTAAATCATGGCAAAACCCGAACGGAAACTATATTTAATTATAGTGTTCGTTATCTTTAAACAATACGATAAGCGACTTTTTATAGATTATTTGTATTACGTCCCGACAAATAGTTATTTTTTACTCACTTCTTTTATACTCTCACAGAAATATATTATACGCGAGTAGATATTTGAATCTTAAAGAGTTTCGGTAGTTTTATGAATCAAAAGGATTAAATCATATTTCTTCTAACATGTAACAATTTACTGCTGAGTTACCCTAAGAAAGTAATTGTGAAGCCTCCTCTACACATCGGAAGCACATCATCGCGGATGGATGGCGGATGCATCGGCAGGCTTTAATTACCTGCTACGGCTGGCTACGAATACACATTTCACCCCGTCTTCACAAGCATCGGCGGATGATGGCCGTGTCTATTAATGTGTAGAGGGAGCTTATAATATAAAAGACGACCGAATATTTACGACTTCGAGAGAAGAACCTACTCTCATTTAAAGGCCGGCATCACATTCGCGACGCCTCTGGCGTCATGTGTGTGGCATGACCTAATGGGCGGTGGCGATCCACCTTACCATCAGGTAGCCTCTTATATAAAAGTAGGTTTAATAATTATTATAATGTACCTTGAAGTACGAACGTAACATAACTGCGTATTAAATGAATTTGCATATTCCCTTTCTGACGGTTTCTTTTCTTAATTAACCCGATTTACCGGTCTCGATATAAATATAAAATCCTGTATTTTTACTTCAACGCAGAAGTAACTTCAGCCCTCAGATTGTCTTTTCACACTTGTCGGCCTTTCAAGATGGATATCGAATAACCTATTCACACCGAATGAGCATATATTTCAAGCAAAAATCACTTTCAGAACGCCTTGACCGTGTCACCTGAAGGTTCAAGTACGGATGTATTATGTAACAAGCTAAGGTCTTGCGGCTACAAAATTTCTAAATAAGCATATAATCAAAACTAAAAACCAATATTTTTTTTTTTCATAAAATTGATTAATGATAGATTCGTTCACTACAAAGGCTATGGAGCTACTATTACTTTATTTCGCGGCTTAAATAATGGTAATATAAAGGTAATTTATCACAACAGTGTATATTTTTAATTAAACAACATAAACATTATCTTGTTTTGATAAACAGCGGCGTCGCTATCAAAGGAAATCTCATTTCATTGACAACACATTTTAATTATTTATCAAAAAGCATCTTGTTTAATTAATTAGTAATATTACGTTTATCTATGCGGGTATATTTCCTTCATACGCGTATACGTATGGAATAAAAAAAATTAAGCAAACGTATTTAGAGGAACGTATTAAGATCGTTCTCGGTATCAAATTGCTAATAACGAATTCTCGAAAAATATATTAAGCTAGGCGTCCACGAGTCGATATTTCGCCTCGATATTTGGGATATTTTGTCCACGCATCGGATTCTTGCAATACGATTCTAACAATTACAATATTATAATCTGTCCAATACGATGCATCCGATATGTGGACGCCCAGCATAAAACATTCTCTTCATATTTAGGTCATATTTATATTCGCTCAATGCCATATTTCCTGTTATCAATCAGTGGCTTTCGTATGTGTGTTATTTGTATAACAACAAAATAATTCCAATAAAAAAGAAAACCAATATAGAACACACAATATTAAATTCGAACCGGAAACACATCCGCGACTTATTGATATTTGATACACAATTTTTGTCATCTGAATACTGTTTATCTTATACGCGTATGTACAATTTTCACATCGGAAATGACAAAAATAAAAAAAACCTGTTTGTAGGTCAATTTTAGGGTTCCGAACCTCCAAAAGACAAAATCAGATCGAATCGAAACCCTTATAGAATCACTTCGTCGTCTGTTGCTTCTGTATTGAAATAACCAAACACATAAAATTATTTAAGACGATGCAACGGACTTTTTTTTTAAGTTTTCTATAAAAATACGCACCTGAAAACCAGACTGGACCTTCCTCGAGAACTTAGCTTCTGGGTGATCCAAGAACAACGTGGCATTGATCGCAAAACCAGCCATATCAATGGGGAAAGGTCTGAACGGTTTCCACACGGCGTTGTATCCTGAGACCTTCCCGTTGGTGACTAGGGGCATCTCCACTCGCATACCCCCCACGATGCCCACCGGCCACACGCCCACTTTCTTTATTTTTCGCATCTGAAATGGAGATTTTCTTTGATGTATTTGCGTTGTCGAAATAAATCTGAATGAAATATTTGGAAACTAATGGATTTGTATTTATATTTTCGACTAGCTTTCCGCCCGCGGCTTCGCACGCGTGGGCTACTAATTTCTGTATTTTTTAGAGGCGCACAACAAAAGATTAAAAAATGACAGCCACAGGACCCCTGATATATGTGCAAGAGTATTTATTACCTAGTTTTTTTATTATTTTCTATGGAAATAGGTTTGACCAAAATCTCACAGTGCGCGCGCCTCTTCAAAAACATAAAATTGTAGCCCACGCGAGGCAAGCCGCGGGCGGAGAGTTAGTCATTTTTTTTAAGTTATTGAGAATTTATTGAGTGTTTTAACGTCTTAATCCATACGTTTAGAGTATAAAAGGTATGACCGCAACTGAACCAAAATCTCTCATTGTCACGTGGTATGACATTTTCACGACTTTAGAAGAGTATATCTCAAAAAATATGTATGTTATCAAAAAACGCATTTAGAAACCTCTATTTCATTTTTAAAGACCTATCTAATGACACCTCATACAATGATGTACTCGCGAATTTATTTTTTTACCCTCCGTTTACATGTATGGAAAGCCACCCCTAAAATATTTTTTTTCAAATAAAATGTAGCCTATAAGTTGCACCTAATCATGGTCTATCAACATGTAAAATTCAATCAAAATCTGTCCAGTGGTTATTGCGTGATTGACGAACATACAAACAGATAAACAGACAAACAGACAAACAGACAAACAGACAAACAGACAAACAGAAAAAAAAAATTTTAACCATGGTTTTGGTATCTATAGAACATACATATTGCATACCAATTACTCTTTTTGAAAAATATTCAATGTACAGAAATGGTTCGGTTACTCTTTTATTATATGTATAGATTTTAGATTTTGATAGCGTAAAAGCATAGCCCGCGTTAAATTGGGAGACTATAGATCAAGAAAGTATCCTATCACCTAATTCAGGTTTCAATGTAGGTGTGTACGAAATTTCATCAAAATATTTTCACACAAACATTCCTTAATAATTGAAGAATTAATAAGATTGTGGTTGGGTCAAGTAATAGTAATAGTAAAAATTTAAACTGAGCAATTGAGCATCCTTCAAGACTTCATAAAATTTAAAAGTAAGTATTCATAATTTCATACTTATCGTAACGTAACGTAAGTTTTAACAATCAATGAAATGCTCATAAAAAGTGCTTTAATTTTATTTGCCACATTAATGTGATGGTGACCTTCTTGCAGGAGTTTTTTTAATTACAGACTTAATTGAGGCTTAATCAGGTAGCAATATTCTAAATGTAACAAATCATTTCATTTATTTTTTCGAAACATGATAATTTAAATTCATTATTTACCATGGACTACAATAAAGATAATTTTTTCACTGTATTTTATGTAATATAGAAAGTGAATTAATTTTAGTTAAATTTATAACATTCCCCAGAAAAAAGGAACAAACAGCATTACTGTTTTTAACTAGTTTAAAGATTACTTTGACAATAGAAATCATTGTATAAATAGCCTCTTTATTAATAAGTTATCAGACAGAGCATCATAGATCGGCGGCATTGATTTGGCCTTGATTTACTACAATTTTTCCTTTCAGAGAATAGTTTCATAGAGAATGATGGAACTAAATAAAAAATAATAATTTTAAAGGACTTTGTAGGGATTCCAAGAGAGAACTTTTTAGAAGATTGTCAAGAACCCATAAAAATTGTGGTAATTTTAAAAAACATAAAACAAGTTTGCTTTTTAAATAAAATATTATAAATAGTATAGATTACTATAATTGCTCTCAATTTTTGCAATAAGTAAACTGAGAGCCACCCTCTAGGGTTATATTCAAAAATTATTTTAATATTAGAATGGTACATTTACACAACCCTGATATATCATAGGATAGTTCCTAGAATTGAGTAATAATTTTTGTAGATAATACTCTAAGTATCAATTCAAGTAAGTCATATTTTATTTTTAATTATTATACATTTCCCAATAAGATCACTGCTAGTAAACCTTAAAAGACAATCCCACAGAAACATGATTACATAATAACATCATCAATTTTATAAAGAATGTAATTAAACATGATCAGTTGTTTATTGTGGAACAATGGATAGTATAAACAAGCGGTAAACATTATTGTTTAACAGTGACAGTGAGAAATTAACATACCTGCTGCTGGAAATATAAACAATTATGGAATTGAATACTTTAACTCGAACACATTTGTAAGCTAATTGATTAATTAATTGCTAAATTATTGGTAGAGAAAGTTTACATGTCAATTATTTTTTAATTTAAATTAGCATTTATAAATTTCATTATTACAAATTCCAGATAAAAAATAAATGATAATTGCCAAGTTACACTTTTACGTACCTCTTCAAATACTTTGAGCGCATATGTATTGTCATCGTCCATGAAATACACAACACCTCTCTTATCTTCAGCCTTTCGTAAGTGATCCCTGATCCAGTTCAATGCTACATTTCGCTGTTCCACTCCACTGGCCTGCCAAAAACATACAAGTAATTCCATTAGTCGTAGATAAATCTAATACGATTCCTTGTATTTTCACTTACTTATGTGGTATTTTAAGGTATCAATATCCTAATTATATTAAAGAAATGTTTTGGTGAATTTAGAAAATAATACTTAAAACATTTAAATTAACTTATACACCTTGTAAATTTTGAGTACATACAATGGATTTTTAGTACATTATTAATCAATCTACTTCTCTCTTATATTTCTACTCTGTCATGCAATAATGAAAAACAAGACACACTTCAATACACAGATTATAGCATAAAACTAGCTTACTCATTAAATGAATTAAGTTATTAGAAAGGTGTTAAACTAACCACCTTCAAAGATATATAAGTAATTTTTTTGCAGCAAACATTTTTGCAACAAAGAGAGTAAAAATGCCACATATGGTAATTCCAAAATATGGTTGTTGAAATTTTTATTTGATGAATTAACTATATTCCAATTTCCTAGCAATTATTTTGATTTTTTTTTAAATAAACTCTTTATAATCCTTATGTTGCACTTTTATCTCTAAACATTTATCTTATTTTTTATTAAAATATATTATTTTATTAGCAGAACAACAACTGGCATAAAATCAAAATGGTCACATACACAGTACCAAGTGGTGTAGTATGCATCAGTTTTAAAAACACAAATATTTATATCCATCACCTGAAATATTGCAAACAGTGGGAATCAAATCTAAAATCTTCATGCCCTTTCTACACTAAACTATCTTCAATACAAGAAGTATGCAAATGAGAAATGAAATGCGACATTAAAAAATATAAGTCATAATAAGTATATGTAATGGAGTTAATTCCGTGAATGTCTAAATGGGATGTTATTCTATAAGGAACAATAAAAATTGGTTGAAAATTTCAAGCCATTTTATGTAACAGTTCTTATCCACTAATGAGAAAATAGAGCAAAGTTGTC
This sequence comes from Phoebis sennae, assembly GCA_001586405.1. Classification (NCBI taxonomy): domain Eukaryota; kingdom Metazoa; phylum Arthropoda; class Insecta; order Lepidoptera; family Pieridae; genus Phoebis; species Phoebis sennae. The sequence goes on along the minus strand of LQNK01001746.1, from coordinate 101,739 downwards.
AGTAATAAATTCTTTATGCTATGAAAAGTGCACCATATTTGCAACTATGGGTTATTGCAAATACTAGAAGTGTTCCAGATGCTGTAATACAAGGCCTGAAAGATAATATTGAAAGTGGCAAAATGACTATTAAATGACAAAAACAAACCAACCTATCATATAACTTTTACATTATACCACTCTAACTATGCTTTAAATAATTTTTATCATGTATCCGCTATGAAAAAATATCCTCGTTTTTGGTAAGTCACTTAATAAAATATAAACGGAATACTTCTTTATTATGATATTTCATATAAATTTTTTTTTACTATTTCATACTTACAGTAGAGTGCTTAGATTTTTGAGTTTTAACATTGAGATGTGTATACTTCAATGTCGATTCCTTTAAGAGATTTTCAACCAGCTTGGTTTTGGTTTCGGAGTCCTCAATCACAATCCAATGGAAATTTCTCACTAACATTAAAGTTTGAGACAATCTGAAACAAATAAACTTTAGGGTAACAAAAAGTTAAAATAATTAATTTATAATATTTTGTTTAGCTTCAGCCATGATCTTGAAACTAAATATTGCACAATATGTACATGTGATTTTTTTTAATTGCAAGTAAAGGATTTTTTAGATACAAGACATACTTTTTAAAACACACCAATATTTTTAAGATGATAGGAAACAAGTTGTAATAAATTCAATTATATACAATGTTCACTTATACTATCTAATCTAAATTAGATAATAATAATTAAATAGTGTTATAAATCAAACAGTTACATCCTTAAAATGCTTATTACATATATTATCTAAGTGTAGTAAACATTATCAGTTTTAAACTGAATTGGCAATCAGAAACTTCAATTAATCATAAATCAGAATAAATACCATCATGAACTTTAGAAGTTGTACATTTAATGGTATTGATTGTAATTTAAGTCACTAGATTCCCAATCTAAGAGTAAAAAATAAAAATTGTATGATGTAGTTTCAAGTAACTTTTACTTAAATAACTTAGAATATTTAAAGTCATAGATAATTTAAAATATACATATAATTTTTACAATACTCAAGTTTCACATTTTCCCTGAGTTATGAGTTCAGCAGGCACTCTTTTGTAGGTAATTAATGAATTATGCAATGTAATATTTCTCGTCAAATATTTTAGAAAGCTCATTTAGTATATTTGTATAGACAGCTCAATTAGATTGCCAAATAGCAAATCAAACAATTATTTACCAACATTGAAACCAAGGGCAAGATGATCATGAATTACCTTGTGAGATCAGCCTTTTGTGCCAGTCGTGCATAAGTTGGGGTGATGCCGTAAATCGTCGGCAAATATGTATTCACTTCTGGAGTTATTTGACATTGAAATGCCGGACGGCTATTGAAGAAAAATAAAGCTACAAAGACTAACATCCCGATTGCTAAATATTGCTTCTTTATATTAACAAAAGGCATTTTATTGTCACTGGCACCGTCCATTTACAGTTACAGCCTGCGCGTCTGTAAAGCCACAGACTATTAATTGAATCACAGTATTATCTCATTATGATTTATTTTTACGTTTTATTTCAACCGGTAAATCAATATTCTCACACTTGCGGCAATTATCGATACAACCAGTTCGCCTCGAAAGCCAAACTAGACTCTGAATAAAAAATCTAAGAACGTAAACTATCCATGTTGATTTAATGACAATTGTCAATTTGACATTGACAGCTCTGTGCAATGAACATGACAAGTCATCAGAAATTTATTTAAATGTTGCTACAATATAATTTATTATCTTCGATACATTATAATAATATGATGACGTATTATTAAAACTTAATAAACACAATTTTAAAAGAGTTACCTCTTCCTTAATGTCATTGATTAATGCCTTTATGGTAATGGCCATGCTCTTTTGTAAAGATCTTCACTATGTTTTTATGTTTGTATAGAATACTGCCATCTGTCGTTACGAATAAGGACAAATAGGTACTAGAAGTGAATTGGTGGTGTTATTTTATTAAATTCCCCTAAATTATTTGTATTCAAAATTAATTTTAGCTAATTTAAATATATGTAGCACCTATTTTGGTATGTAAAAAACTGGTAAAAACTGGTATCAAAGCATGCTCTAGAATGGATAAGAGGGCGGCTCAAAGTTTGAACGCTCTTATATCATATTATGCTTATTTATTGAAAAAAACCATAAATATGTTTCTTCGTGTTTTCATCATAAACACAAAAATTGTAGAAATAGGCCGGCCTCCAGAGTTTAGAGTATGCAAAAAAAGGATTACGAAAATTGGACAAATCAGCCCAACAAAAACATGTATAAAAAAATACAATCAATTAAGAACCCATGATATGACATTTTCCCTTTTATATAGTTGGTGTACTTCCTAAAAACACACGAAGGCATTTAATATAATTTTGACAAAACTCACCCACTATATTGTTATATATCTATATATACAGGGTGTCCCAAAATTCAACGATAATACGGCACCAGGATGTGGGCCTACTCATAACTACTTGAGGAAAAATAAAATAAAAATTCAATCTAACTTATTTTTTAAATTATAAAAAAAAATTGATTTGCTTCAAAAAATTTCACCTACTAAGACATTTTTTGTTACCATGTCCACAATTTTACTAATATTTCTAACTTTTCTTTTGTATTGGAAACTTAAGTAGCACTGCTATCCACCACAATCATTTAAATACCCAGGATGCATGTAGTTTTTACATAAAAAGCAATTGAAATTGTATTTTTCTCTAAAATATTGAAAGATTTTTACTTTCAGTCAACTTTGATTCATTGTGGTGTAAAAAAAATGTATAGTCACCACTATGGCAAGTCTTATCAAAAGTTGGCGCATCTATTCAAGATTATAAAATGGTATAATACTTTTATAAAACTAGAAATAAAAATCGTACAGGTCTATGCAAGAGTAAAGCAAGAGCAAAAAGTTGAAAACGACTTTTACTAATCAACTTCTTCTATGAGGCCAAAACAGTAATTGTTCTTTAAAAGAGGTCGAAGGAATTAAACCAAACAATTTTACATTTATTTTGTTGCATTATTAACATTAAAGTAAATGTAAAATTGCTTGCCACCGGCATTAATACAAGTACGAAATCGGCTTAAAAAAGATCGTTTTATTTGTCGTGCATATCTTTTATCATTGATTTGATTTCAGATGGTAGACCACCCTCTGAAAACGCTCGATGCACATTAATAAATACTCGATTATAAGGGTATCTTTCAGCCTTTGGGTACCTTTCTTGATACAAATTGCTGGCAGCGTAATCATTGCATAGAGTTACTCCATAAATGAGATGCATAATAGCGTATTACAACGATGTGTAGGGTACCGGCATGCTAAACGGTTCAAAATATGCAAAAAGTCCAGTTCACACAAGCAGAGTTCAAGATAATACCAAGGACAGTTCAGTATGCAGATCGCTTAATCCAGTCCAAAAATCAAAGCCAAAAATACGAAACTTTGCACAATAAATAAAGGATTATAGCGTACTGATTTGAAAACAGTAATTAATCTTTTGTAATTTAGGAATTTCTCAGTAAAAAGTATTAAAGTTAACAATTTATGAAGATTGATTCTTCTCGTTAAAAATAGTTAGAATGGTTGTCCTGGCTGATTTCCTATGTTATTTTACTATTTTATAATCTTGAATAGATGCGCCAACTTTTGATAAGACTTGCCATAGTGGTGACTATACATTTTTTTACACCACAATGAATCAAAGTTGACTGAAAGTAAAAATCTTTCGAAATTTTAGAGAAAAATACAATTTCGATTGCTTTTTATGTAAAAACTACATGCATGCTGGGTATTTAAATGATTGTGGTGGATAGCAGTGCTACTTAAGTTTCCAATACAAAAGAAAAGTTAGAAATATTAGTATCTAAAATTGTGGACATGGTAACAAAAAATGTCTTAGTAGGTGAAATTTTTTGAAGCAAATCAATTTTTTTTTATAATTTAAAAAATAAGTTAGATTGAATTTTTATTTTATTTTTCCTCAAGTAGTTATGAGTAGGCCCACATCCTGGTGCCGTATTATCGTTGAATTTTGGGACACCCTGTATATAAAAATGAATTGCTGTTCGTTAGTCTCGCTAAAACTCGAGAACGGCGGATTTTTCTTATAGCTTAATAATTTATATTATAAACAGTGAATAAAGTATCTAATGTTAATTCGCGCTGTATTTCCGGGTAATCTCCATCGGCTCTGTCTTGTTATTATTCAAGTATTTGTGTTACAGGGAAACATATTTCTATGAATGTATGAAAATAATATTCTATGGAGCCCGACGTACGCATGACATTGTATACTGACCAGCCTGCGAAACGCGGGAAAGGCGGATAAAAAAAATGACAAATGAAAATGGATGACATTGTTGGTTTTTTTACGAGGTAGTATTAAATGTTCTTTAGTTTTCAAGTATTTTTGTTGCTCAAATTAAATCGTGCTACTACTAGTACTAGCAGCGTAAAAAGTATTAAGTTTATCCAGATACCTCTATTCTCTAATAATTTTGATGTATTTCACTTTATAGTTTAAGCATTCGATATCTTGCTTTACTTGCCTTTGTTGAAGATTGCATAGCACCTGGGGCACTCTGAGGTAACCGGTGCTTACAGGCGACAGTCGTTAAAATATATAGTTATATTCCATACAGCCTGGCTTTCTCTCGGTTTTATCTTGTGGTTATCAATAATCATTAATACGTATTGGTACCAATAATAATATGTTGTGAAAAGTGTAAAACACACCATCCTTACTGAACACAGCTGTAGCATGCAAAATAGTGATTAATTTATTCTCTCTATGCTACGAAATCGTAGCAAATGTAGCGCTCACGCTACGAACTTATACTAACTTAGTCTTCCTTGACGATATTGAAAAGCCTTGCATTAGGTTAATGGGTTGAAGAGCATAAATAAAAGATGAAGTTACGACTTTGGGACCGTCATAATTTCAATAGCAAGATGGGCAACTTATGTCTTAAGAAACTTTATAATATTTAATAACATGGAATGACTAATTTGGTGTTGCAGGAAAAGGAAACTATTGGGACTTAAATTCTGTTATGAATAAACTGAGTTAGTTAATGGTGATATTAATAGCAAATAACTCAAATAGATCTTAAGAATATCGAGATAAAACAAAGTCATAAACGATGTTTTCGAAATGACCTTTATAATACTCAAATTTAAACCGACATATGACTAGACTCCAGTATGGAATAGAACCGATTGGTACTGATGATGTTGTTAAGTACTGTTTATTTAACATACTCCCATGTAATTCCACAAGCACGCAAAACTTCGGCGAGCTCCCGCAAGAGGTATGCCAACTTTCATTGAGTTTACGACAGAAACGGGTCAAGCATTGTGATCGCGCATACGTTCAAACATTAAAGGACGCAGGTAGTTTATGTTTAGCCAGGTATTTCATTGTAAAAGCATTATAGATAGGATAGGTAGCTGGCTGGGGGCCGCCGGGCTCACCTGTGCTAGACCTGTAGGCGCCATCACCGACGAACACACGCACGAGTCACGCACACAAACGCGACGCCTGAAAGGTTGCTTCGCTACACGTTCAAAGGGGCGAATGCACACAGCGGCGCGTTTACAGTGACGCAAATAACAATAAGGGTTGGTGTGTAAGGCCACGTCGCACACAGGCGCAGTCGTTCGGTCGAGGCGGGAACGGCAGCTCGGAGCATTGGCGGGCGAGCGATTCCGCCGCGTGGTCGTCCGAGGGCCCGCGACGCCCGCCTTCTGAAACCACTTGTTGAATCTGGACAGTTTTCACACTATATTTGAACTGTAACGAGACACGCCGCGCGACACCATAAACAGTGCTCCTTCACTCTAACTGTCACTTTCCATACTTTCATCTTTTCTACCTTGACTGATCTGTAATGTCCATATTTCACCTGAATGTTGTATCATTTATTTCACATCTTCCAATTACGCTTGATTTGGTCTTCTCAATGTTGTTGTTATTACGGACTCTTGTCGTGATGTAGATATTTATTCAATATTGTTGTACTTTTAAAATAATATATTGACTGTTGTTATCTGTGTTACCTGTTGACTATTTCTTAAATATATTGTATTTTAATCCAATTCTATATTTAATACTTACGTCGCTGTAAAATATCTTAAAAGCATCATCGTCGAGTGGTGTTCCTCGGATTTGGGTAAGTGGCATTAAAATTTAATAAAACATTTTGAGATTATTTAATATTTAAGTATGAATTACACAAGTTAAAATCATAACTGTATTCTAAATACAAAAATATGTCGTCATGAAAACATTTTTTAGCGCACCGTTGATTCACATTTGCTTCAAAAAGTGAGCTTCTGAATTGGGTCAAGTATTCGAGCATAATATGTCGTGGAATTAAATATGCATTGTCATTTATATTCATTCGTTTTTTAAATTATGGGCATGAATGGATACAGTATAAAAAAGAAAATTAACAATACTTTTTTTTTGTATTTTGTGTAGTTAGATAATAATTTGTATCAGTATTTAGCGGAATAAATTTAATTCCAAGTCAAAAGTCTCTGTAACGGATAGCAAAATAATCATTCATATCAGCCAAACTGGATTTTAATGAAAATCTCACATAAAATATCGCCAATTATGAGGCGCTTATTTTGCAACCTATCATTTGCGTAAACTTTTATTTTTTTTATCAAACTTCTATAACATGCAAAAATATTACTTTTCAAAGATTTGTCTTAAGTCGATCGATCAAGGTTTGACAAGATTGGCGAGAGAAATAAGAAAAAGATTCGCGAGATAATACTTATCGAACGATTTATGACCCAGAAAACTCCGGTGATCCAAACCTTACTCTTATAGGAGCTTTACTGAGATCAAAAAATTACCAATATATAGCGAAGTAGGGGAAAATTTTCATAATTTTAAATTAAGCTGATTATGCTAATTGAATCAAAAGAGTTTAAAATTAATCTAATTAGTTTAATTTGCGTTGTCGTTTTTATATGATTATTTTATATACATTAAACAACGACAACAACTAATGATTTTCAATATTTACCTTTTTCGCGTTACATTTTCCATTTATTTGTCACATAATATGTGTGTGATTTCATCATCCTCATTTTATATTCTTATTCAACGAACATAAAAATTTTAACCGTTATTACAAAGCTTTTAATTTAAAATGTTTAAGTATTCGGGTTTCGAAGTTAATAATTCAATATAAGCTGATTTGCTTCTAAACTTATATTAATATTACATAGCCAAAGTCTCAACTAATTATAAAAGGTCGTTAATTAACTCTATAATCTTATTCGATGATGAAGATTGAATAACAAAATGTATTTTGTTATTTAAATGTGCCACTTTTGAAATCAAAGAGATGGATAAGTATAAAAATCTTGTCCTTTTCACAACAGAAAATGGATTTGTCTTTAAGAATATATTAATATTTTAAAATGTATTACACGATGTTGATTTATTTTTTAACTTATTATAAAGAATATCATCCATTGATGTATCACTTATATCATGAAATTAATTTTATAAATTTCATGTTACACGTACGCGTAAATAGTTTGATTAAAATTGTTGTATAATGGTAAACCTACTCTGTCAAGTGTTCATATGTACCTAATTATTGTTTAAATTCGTCAAAAGAAATATAATGAATCTTTATTAATCATATACGTTCTTGACGATAACATGGCAATTTATTATTAGTAGATATGACATTTTTAAAAAATGTTGTCTTATAGCTAGCTAAAAATTTAATCTTAACAATTTGAACTTACATAATCTCACACAAACATACAATTAATTCAATTATAAACATCTGAGTTTTATTACATAACATTGCGTCCCAAACCATTATCGGTTAAGGTGAAATTCATTTTTGAAGGGATTTATTAACTTTCAACTTCATTTAACTTCAATAGAGTATATTCCAATGTAAAGCCCATTTTCCCATCACGTTGTTTTGTTTGTCTTATAATGAAGCTTTCATTGATTCAACTCAACAATGTAAATAAAATAAATAGTTTTCAATGCTGTACAGTACGTTTAGCATTTATTGTAGACATAATGAATATTTACTCGCGAAAAGAAAACAAGAAATGATGAGTTTTTGTTTATTTTTTCATCTACTTAGTAACAAATGTAAAAATAGACAAGTTTGGTTACTTGTCTATTTTTTGTAATCACAAAAAAGATGTATCATTAATAGGGCGGGCGTCCGTAAGTACAAAGAGCAGTCACATTACATAAATTCAATTTGCAATATAAATTACACAAAATCTAATAATATTCAAAAAGTTAAGCACGCAATAGAAAATGCTTAATAATATAAGGCGGGGGGTAATTTCATCTTTATATCAGCCAAACTAAGAATAAACTGAAAACTAGAGTCATTAAAAAAAAATAAAAGAAAAAAAAAAAAATTAGAGCATCGTGTGTTCATAAATACAAAGATTATTAGCATCGTGTGTTCATAAATACAACCACTTTAAAATTCAAAGGAAATTGCAAAGTGCCGCTCTGGCAAGTGAAGCAAACGGATATGAAATGCTTTCCACATAACACTATGACAGTTTTATAATCAATGTCAAACTAAGCATGTTTAGACCTTGTTTAGACAAGAGAAATACTGGTATTTTCGTCTGTATGTATACGTACAGGTTGTGGCGTAAAGAGTGGAAGATATGGCACCTACAGATAGAGGACGTTATGAAGGTTTAGTAAAATAGATTTTATGTTAAGTAGAAGTTTCTCGGTTTTCTAAAAATTCCCTTCATATCTCAAGGAAACAGGCAAGTTCTTTCCTAATTTGGTACTCGGGTGACCATATTCTTTTTTAAACAGGGTTAGGTCAAGCTTAGAGAAAAATAAACAAAATATAAAGTTTGATTTAGATATCTGTATAAAAAATATGCACCCCCCTGAAATCATAGTTTTATAGTCGATAATGTAGGTATCTATCTAGGAATATATGTCAGATTTGAATAGATTGAAAAAATGTACCAATTGTAGTCTTGCCCTAAAAAAATGTGATAAAGTGTGTATTTTTTTAAATTTTCGAAAATCAATCATCAATACATATAATAAAATCGTAGCATGTCAAAATTTGTACATTGAATATATTGGGGAAATTTTAATACAGGGCGTTAATATAAGGGATACAGAAGGCAAATCAATATTT
>LQNK01001746.1:36991-88203 GCA_001586405.1 Phoebis sennae | reverse complement strand
CTATGAAGTCTGACATTTTCAGACGTTGACAAGTCAAAATACCGATTTGTCGTTATTCGAAGCAAAATTGTTAGAAATATTATCAATAATTAAGCATTTTAAGCATTATTTAGACGCTGAAGAAGGCAATTTTGTGGTGGATGGAGGATTTATACACTACTCTGACAATATTTCTTAGTTTGGAATTGCTGAAAATGTATCGAATAGAAGCAAGGATGAAAACGTTTGTGGAAAACTATAGCAACTATTAGAAGGAGACCTACGTACGACCTACGATATGGCCAAACGCCTATTGGTTTTGTCAGATATACGAGTTTTATATAGTGATCAAGTTGTTTATGTTAAAATATGTTTGTCTTATAAAAGTATGTACATCTTAATAAACAAAGATAAATAAACTTGAATCACTTACTATGTGGGTTTGTTTTATTATTTCTTTATACAATAGTAACGAATTTTTGTTAAAACGACATTTAATGTTGATGTTTTATACATTTGTGTAGGTATCTTAAAACTTTAATACCTATACAATTATATTTTCTTCAAAATCGCCCTGCTGCTCTTAAGTACAGTCAAAAACAATATAAACTTGTAAGCCTCTATCCCACGGGAACCACTTGATTTTCCGGGATAAATCATACATATTATGTTAGCCTATAATATAATCAGCAATTGTGTAAATTTTCATCTCAATCCATGCAGTAGTTTTGGAGGAGTAGATGTTCAAAGAAACAGACAGACAGACAGACAGACAGACAGACAGACAGACAGACAGACAGACAGACATGAAAGAAAAAAAAAATGTTTTTGCCTTCTGTATCCCTTATATTAACGCCCTGTATTAAAATTTCCCCAATATATTCAATGTACAAATTTTGACTTGCTACGATTTTATTATATGTATTGATTTTTTATGGAGCTTTTATAAGGGGATGAATTTGGATTTCCTTATTTGGATATTCGAGCACCTATACACTACCGGCGTATTGTTAGGCGTTCATGCATAAAAAGGGTATAATAATTTTTCACCTTGAAATGTTTAATATTTATAGCGATTTTATTTTTAAATATTTCAAGGGAGCATGGTTTTATTACTCGCTGATTCGGCATTTGTTTTACTATTTATATTAGTGCGAATATAGATAATATTCCGTTCAAGATTTTTTTTTAATTACTAAAAAATACGCAACAAATAAGTAAAAATATGGCAAAAAAATGAATAATTTGATCGAATATCCGATTCAGCAAACTTTAAACCGAATAGTATTCGATATTCCGTTATTCGGTGAAGCCGCTATTAGGCGCATCACTACTTCTTATATTCTAACAGCTAGGATCATTTTTGGGAAGATATTTAAGCAAGCTGTAAATTTCTTTCTTAGTGGGACTTTCTACCTGCCAGGTTCATAAAATAAGCCCCGCTACTTACAAGCCAGGTCTGCAGTTCCTAGTCGGGATTATAATTATTAGGAGAGACATAATACAAGTTTTTAGCTTGCCTCAAACACCTACCCCAAAATGGCCCAGCTCTTAGACGATTATACATTAGCATTTTCAATTTAATATTGCAATTAAAATAGAAGATTAAATAGAAAACTTTATGGCTAATAACTACACATCATCTTTGATCTTTTAGTTATTTATCTTATTGAAGCAATTACTTTCAGTGTGGTGTATGAACAAAGTTATAGCGAAATTAAATTAATTAAGGTACTCAAAACGAGCTCATTAAATTTAATCCTCTCTTGTATCTCCTTCACAATATTACAATATTCTTCGTTATATTATAAGAGGGTCTATAATTTAGAAATATTGTTGAACGGAAAAATGATATCTATTATACATGAGTCAAGATACAAAATGCTGTAAATGCTAAATTGATTACGGCAATATTCAAATATGCCCTGTTGTAAATTACTCGTGTGATGGTATTTGTTTATAAACTTAATAGATATTAAGTTTCGGATGAACAGTATAAATGATATGGCAATTCAATATTAATATTATTTTTAATTTAATAACTAAAGGTGAGTCATTAAGTGAGGATATTTGTACGACCAACATCACCATTAGAAAATTTTATGTTGCTTTGTGAATCAACCTCAATGTTCTTCTCAAAATAATTGTACAAAATATGTACCATAATTATTAATTTATTTTCATACTATCATAAAATGGCCAACTAGCGCAAGCCCCTGGTCCCCACTATATATAAAAAAAAAGTTAACATGTAAAATATGTGAAGAATCATTTAAATTAATTTTACCTGTCAAAGAAATTAAAAATTATTATAAGTAGCTAATTTTGGTAAACTTTATAATTGTTATGAGTCACTTAAAATGAAAACCAAAACAAACAACATTTTTCATATTGCAAAAAATTCCAATTACCAAGTTACTTTTGCGGAGAGAACTTTTAATCAAAAGAAAAGTATCTTTGTGAAAGTCATCACTGATTTTAAAATGAGTCTTGATTTTCATGAAATTCGTAAGTTCTAGTTGAAAAACGAAACAATCATGCTATAAAATTACTTATTCGATATCAAAAAGTGCATAATGTTAAAATTAAAATCAGAAACTATTGAATATTGATTGTTTTAAAAAAGTTATTTGTTTCTTTAAGAAATAGGCTTTTTGTATTGAGACGTTGGACGTGTAAATTATTCTTAAAGTCCTGTAATAAAAGTGAAAAGCTGGGTTCACACGGCATTGTGCTGCAGTTTTTTTGCAGTATACATCTTGACATATCATACATTTTGATTTTTTGCAGAACAAACGTCATATGAAGGATATAGAAAATGTATGTACCACTATTAACACATTAAGACGTGAACCAAAAAATGCAGTATGAAATATGCAACATCAGGTGAGCCACATGCTCCACTTGTTTTTTAAAAATACCTCCATCCATTGTTATGAAAAAAACCTCCATCTCCCTCACTAATTAAACGAGACTGTTGATGAACCACCCGACTGGTGGTGTTTAAAGCTATGCTAGGGTTTAGGATGTCCTCAGTAATCCGTAGTATGCAAGAATATCTTAGGAAGCTTTGACTGTTGTTAGTTGTTTGTCTTTCAAAGTTTGTCCTTTGTCTTGGACACTAGGCAAATCATACGAGACTCTGAGTGTTTAAATATATTAAATATCTAACAAGAAAATTGGTTTTTTATTATTTCGTCATAGAACCATTATATAACAGATATAACATTAATATTGAGTTCAAATCCTCAAAACTATTAGATTGTATTAATTGGAGATTATTAAGGTTCAGTAAATTATAATTGGACCCTTAGCTTAGTCTGAAGTATTTAAATAACAAAACCTATTTAATAACTTCTAATAACCACTTAATCGATAACTTCACTAATAAGAGCGACTCAACAGTTTTCTTAGTTCAAAGATACACTACAAGAATGTTAACCGAAAAGTAATTAGACCGTGATACTAAACATGTTATCATCGAAAGCGTTGGAGTGTTACTAGTGTTCAAACAATGGTTACGCCTGGTACATATTTTCAAACTTCTGAATTGCTTTAGTCGCAAAGTTTGCTTGAGTGTTAAACTTGAAGCGTTTTCGGAACGTCTAGTTTTTAAGTGCTTTTGATAATGTGTGAATTTGAGTACATTAGTAGTGAATTATTTACATAATTTAGTTGGTTTCAATACGTGGTCATATTTTAAACTAGCTTTTGTCCATGGCTTCACCCGCAGGAATTTCCTACGTACATACCACCTACATACAACGTCTATACCACGGGAATGGTCCGTTGTTTGGGGATAAAAGGTAATCCTTTGTCTTTCCCAGCTTTTTAACAGCGTTGCAGCCTCTGCTGTAACATTTATGCTGAGTCAGTAATCCAGTTCCCTGAGGTGATACAGATGTAATTGAATTTAGTTCTTACCCATAATATACTATTTTTTATTTTTTAGTAATAAGAACTGTTATTTTGTGCCATCTTACTGTATTGTATCACTTTTTTGGGAATAAATGTTTTCTATTCTATTCTATTCTATTCTATTCTATTCTTTCCCCGTGTATGTTTGAAACTTAGGAAGAGTTTGAGTATTTTAGCATTTGTAACATTAGTTAAGGTGGAAATCAAAAAGGAGCGATTCATTATGATGTTCAGGTTTTTGTACTCACTGTATTTATACACGGTTTTAGCCCGACGGACCATTTCGGATAGGGAGTGACGCTACCGCGTATACAACCCCTCTCCCTATAGAAGGACCTCCGAACATTATAATCTGATAATATGTCTCACTCTCGTGATTCATTTTTTACAAAGACGTTACTTAAAGAAACTGAAATATAAAGCTTTTTATTTAGGTACTCGATGTATGCTATGCAAATTAATTCGGTTTCATAAAATTAATAACAGCGAAGTGTGCAAAGTTGAACTGGGGTTCGCTTGTCAAAGACGAGGTCTTTTATAAACTTCCTTTCGAAGTATTTGCCATATTTGTATACCTTCACTTAATTTTCGTTTCGATATGCTAAAATTTCTTAACCTAGCGATAATTATTGTACTATTTTGCTATTTGTTTACAATATGTGCTTCATTTAGTTTATCTAATAGTAACAATATAATTATGATAAATCGGCTTCTAAAAATAGTTGCAAAATAGTATTTTTTTTTATTTCACTGCGATTTTTACTCATTGTCTCAAATTATTTCTCAATTTCTTACATTTCCATTAAATTGTTACATACCTTTAATTACAATTTTAATTTGCAATAAAATAATAATTGACTTTGAAGGCCTCGTCCTACAATCAAGGAACAAGCGTTTATTTTCCAAACAACTTGAACTTTATCAACTTCGTACCACTCTTATTAATTAAACGTGAATTTTATATACGTAATGCGACCGTTTGTTATTAGGAAATTCAATACGATTCCGTTTGAATGCGTCAAAACCTGTCTAATTTGTACGGGATCACGGAACATTTTGACGGATGAAGAAAATTTCTGAGCAAATTAAAATTTAATTACGATAAGCGTCTATCTATCAAGAGCGAAATGAATAAGAATGTTTGTGGAATGTTCAGTGGAACTCTGTCTACATAACGATTCTTGGAGAGATTCGTAAAGTTTGGAACGTGCTACGTTGTTTTATGTTCGTATTACCAATAAATAATTTTGAAAGCAACTGAAAAGTTGCGTTAAATATAGGATTTTTTTATTTAGTATTTGATGAAAGCTTGCGTTAGATACAGGAGACTTTGAACGTAGTATTTGTATAGCTTATATTTTAGTGATAAATTTAAAAATGTGTGAATCTTTTCGAACTTTTATTTTTAAAATCGTTGAACTAACAAAGATCTTATTCACGTTATGATAAACACAGAAATCACATTATAAGAAAGTCTCTTCTAGAACTGTATTACATAGAGAAAATACTATGCTCCATTTTGTAGTTTTTCTTAAAACATACATATTACATATATCTATCATTATATACAGCAATGTACAGGGCGGAATTACAAAAGTCCATTCTGTGTACTGGTTTCATATATCGTAAATTAATCGCAAAATAGATGAATTATTAACTATTTCTCAATGTGTTTGCTTGTTAAACTTTCCCGTTTGAAACTATCGATTTTGAAACTTGAATGACAAGCGTATCCAATAAATTTATCGACACAATCACAGAACACATTGAAACCCAATAAATTCAGTACAAATATATGTTTTCAAAATTAATTTAACCTCTGTGCTATTTTCAGGACTTCGAAAATAACACGTATAATTATATTAACAAACAAGATTTTACATGTTGAGCTTCAATAAGATTTCCCCGCAGCTTGTACGCTGTTTTGCACGGGGCTTTTCACAAAAGTTCGAGCTTCGCAAAATTAATTTAATGAAAATTACCTTTATAAAGAATACGTATGAGGATGTAATTTGCCAATATAAGTGAAGGTTAATTAGAATAGCCAGTATGGGTGTTTACTTATATTTTATATTTTAATATAATATGAGAAAATGAAGAGAAAGAAAATGTTTATTAAAACACGTTCAGAGCTAAACCAATACAACATATAAAGAAATGTTATTTTTACCGACACAAATTCATAACAGTAGAATAATTTTATCGATAGTGTTTGTGTATTAAAACAAAAGATTTGTTCGCCAATACACTACATAGTGGCTTAATGATTGAAGGAAGGCAAAGCTCTCAGTATTAACACATACCCAGTCATTCAATTCGAGCAAGTTTCTCTTATCAATTGAGTTTTAGAATAAGACATGTGACGTCTTGGTATCCACAATATATTACAAGTTTCATGTGCATGTGTGCATACTTTCTACATCATATTTATATAGTAACATCTTTGATATTCCATTCAAAATAGAATTTATTACTATTTACAGTATAAAACAAAAGGGAAATCCGTTTATCAAGGTAATCAGTATTATTTACTGACAAACAGTGAATAAAAACAACAAATAGTGAAGTTAATTAAAAGGTCCTGAGTACCGCCCGCAGACGTTTTCAAAGGACTGAAATGTTTACGCTGACATTTCAATACGAGGGAAATTTTATTGTGAGAGAAAAAATGCTTTGCGTTGAATTAAATTGTCAATAGTATGGTCATACAGTGTGATATTTTCGAAGGATGCGTTTAAGGAGCGCGTTCAGTATTCGATTCTGCATTTGATTAAATAAAAGAAAGTCATATTTTTTTTAATACAATTAGTATGCGCGCTAGTATAAAGGTGCGTGCGCTATCTTTGTATGCCCAGAATTCAATGAATATACACTGAGAAGTGTTGCATAATTACTTGATGTCTTCTCACAACAGTTTCTTTGGCTGCTGTGATAAATAAAATAATCACTACACAGGAAGTTTAGACAAAGAGTCCCCAGAATCGCAATATTTTAGGAATCATGTTGTTTTTCTTAAATTTTATTGTATCTTTAATATAATTTTATATATCTAATAAAATCTTGAATTAAATTTGATTTTAATGCGTCTTTGGACAAAAAATATCACGCTATATAATAAGCTTTTTTATTCGACGCCTTTAAACTGATTTGAAAATACACAAAACATACTGCGATATGGAAGTTGAATGACAACCGATCTAGTAAGAATTCTCTCGACCCGCGGCTAAAAATAACATCCGTTTAATTGGGAAGGTTCCTGAAAGGGCTGGGTCAGATTAATTTCTTTCAAACATATGACTTTTAACACGGTATTTAAAGTATTCATATTATCCGCTATTTATATAAAATTTAAAATCGCTATTTATTTTAAATTATTTGAGACATATAACAGAGAAACGAATTACGGCTTTATCACAAACGCGAATATCGACATATTTCATTCTAATGCTTATGCTCTATGTGTACCTATAAATTTAGCAATAACCAGCTTAGCCCGCGTCTTCACGCGCGTTAAATTTGGGATCTTCAGATCAAAAAAAGTATCCTATCACCTTATACAGCCTATCTGTATACGCAATTTAATAAGTTTCACGTAGTTTCGGCGTGATTGATACCCAAACATCCAAACCTTCACATTTATAATATTTTTAGGATAGGATAGTAAGATGAAAAACCTAACTTGCACGCAAAATTTTTTTGTATAATCTGTGATCTTGTACAAGGACCAAAATGGATAAAAAATGGCGGAACGCAATAAGGCTTAGTGGTGGAAATGGAATACTTCTTGAGTGTTTCAATCATAATTTAAGGGTCATTAGGAAAATGGCACCAAGGTTTGGTTCGTGACTAAAATAATAAAGCAGGGTGATGGCCGCCTCGGTACATACATGGGCTAATGTGATATGAAATTCGTTTTAAAATTAGATTGTAAAAGGTTTAAAGTTTTCTTTACATATAAATTGTAAAAATTTGACGGATTAATTTGTTTTGATTTGCACGTATGTTGCTAAATAAAACGAGCAGAAAATTATGATGTGATGAACATTGTAATTTTCTACTGTCTAGGTATAAATTTTTATATGAAAAAAAGTATGTTTAAGTATTTCTATCAGTTATATAGTTTCCAAAGAACAAGCTATGCATAGTATGGGATTAGATGGCGTTGTGTGAAATGTCCAGGAATATGTCCAATATTTATATTTTTTATTTAAATATTGCCTACTTTACCATGTCACGGTCATTTTTGATATGATATAAAAATAAAAAATTATGTAAAATAAGCCATTCTATAATAAGCAAACACTACTGCACCCACAATCGAATACAACGCTTTTAAAAAAGAAGGATTTTTTACCTCCTGTAACTCCATAGAGAATTGGCAATATCTTGCTCTAGCCTTTAGCATACATCCTCTAAATTCTGTCGAACAGCTTTAACACTTCTCATTTATAACCCTCACATGGATGATACATCCTCATCTCCTTTTCACGAGTACTAATAAGTGTTCGCCCTACTAAGTACACATTAGTGGAACGTGAAACCGTTGTGGTTACGCGTTATTATAAACGTACTTGTGTCTTACAAGGGTGGGATGTGACACCGGTTTGTTAATGTTACTTCGTAATGTAAGCATGTACGTAGTTGTAATTTTGTTGGTGACAGAGATAAATCGTTTGTTATAATTTATTATTCGACGGTAACAATTAAAAAAATAATAATAAAATAAAATAACGTTAAAATTTAATTGTCGATTATGTACTTGTATGTTGTTCTTAATAGCCTGTAATTATTATAGACAACTGGCCAATTAGAGATCTGATCAGTTGATCACAAATCACAGCTACTCATAATGACTATGACCAAACTGAGGATAGCTGGGTCGTGACATCTATAAGACGTTCGAGCACCAAGGCGGAACTAAAAATATATGGATTACTGTTGGTTAGATTTTTATAAACGTTTATATCTGCCCCAGCATACACTAGATGTATACAGTATAACTTAATAATTCAAACTATTGACTTAAACAAAACTATTGCAGCGTCACTATTCAGTGGAAACAACGCATCATAGAATACGCCCACGTCCAGTTCTGTTCAAGTTCAGGGCCCGAATCAATCTATTTCTAATAGACACAAACCGAACATATTCCATCAATAGCTTTGTTTTCAGGAAATAGCATTTACTGCTAATTTTTAGGATATCTCCCTACTATTATTTTATTTGTTTTA
Organism: Phoebis sennae; assembly: GCA_001586405.1. Taxonomy (NCBI): domain Eukaryota; kingdom Metazoa; phylum Arthropoda; class Insecta; order Lepidoptera; family Pieridae; genus Phoebis; species Phoebis sennae. Next base: position 79,075 of record LQNK01001746.1, on the reverse strand, counting down.
GAAACCCCTATTCCCTACCTACGTTGGAACATGAAACAAGCAAAAGAATGATAATACATGAAATAAACAAAGATTTTAATATAATCCAAAAAATGTTTCATCGTCCTGTTTTAATTTTTTAGGTTTCATAAATTCCAGATTACAATAGTTTAAAAGAAAACCTAACCAAATCTCTTTAACGGTGGCATTGTTATCACTACGAAAGATGATCTTTAACAATCTTGTTAAATCCTAAAAATAATCCATGTCTTATTAACCTCCATGAAACGCTTTTTACTTTAACAGAATATTTGTAACAATGTTAGGGATGAGTTAGAAAACATAAAGGCTCATTGAATTACGATTCCCTGGCTTGAGTGCTTTTGTTATAGCCTCAATTCAATCATATACGTTACATTCAGTCGAATTACTAAGCCTTCGTGACATGCAATAATATCAGTGAGGTGGCGCGTATCGTATTTAGAGTATTTGGTGCGATATTCTAATGAAAATAAATTGTAATTTCAAATGTACATGATGATGATAATTATATAGAATTCAACTAAATAGGAATAAGTAATGGTTATTGGTGTAATATCATAGTTTTCTGTGTGTGTGTAAAATTATAAAAGTAAGTGATTTTTTTTTATATTATTTGAAAGAGAATAATATATTTAATCATTTTAAATATTTCTTCAAAGAGAACTGCATTTTGAGTTTCTTTCCTTACAGAAAAGTAGCGAAAACTATTCAAATCCAACCCTTTAATGTAACGTAAAACGTGGCAATCTTGGTCCGAAAAAGGAACAAATAAATATTTTGAATTTACTATCATAATTAATTAAAAGAGAATAGTTTTAAATGCGTAACGATTTTATAGTTCTTAAAGAAACCTTTATTTCAAAGCAGGATCTATATTTCCAGTTTTTTTCATTGCGAAGAAAGTAACAAAATAAACTTCTTAAAATTTGCTCCGTGTGGCCTTAATAAAGCTTGCTTAAAGGAGCTAACATGGTTTTCCGATATACCACATTGGCCAACTATTGTATTGCGCCAATGGTTCCCGCTAAGTGCAGTTTCATTTATGTTGACGTAAACATGTTGGGACAGGTCAATTAGAAGGGACATGTCAAAAGGTCCTTTTTGAGGGTTACAGGTAGAGCAATGGATTTGTATTGAAATATAAATGAGTACTTTTGATCTATGATCCACGCTTTAAAATATCGCAAGCCTTAGCAGGCTTGGTCCGCATAGCCTTAATTAAACTCGTTTTAGTAGAAAGATATGGTTTTCTATTGACCACCTATTGTATCTTGCCCATGGCTTTCAGTAAACCAAATCACAACTATGTGCCGTCCTTTCGAATAACGCAATCTTAGTACGTGTGGTCTTACTAAAGCTAGCTTTAAGGTGCTAGCATTGTTTTCCGATATACCACATTGGCTAACTATTGTGTCGCCAATGGTTCCCGCTAAGTGCACTCCCATTTATGTTCACGTAAACATATTGGGACAGGTCAATTAGAAAGGACATGTCAAAAGGTCCTTTTTGAGGGTTACAGGTGGAGCAATGGATTGAAATATAAATGAGTACTTTTGTAGATACACAATTATGAGCCACGCTTTAAAATAACGCAAGCCTTAGCAAACTTGGTCTCTACTTTTAGTAGAAAGAAAACAATGGTTTTCTATTAACCACCTATGGTTTCCAGTAAAGCAAATTCACATATACCGTCCTTTAGAATAACGCAAACCTTCGCAATCTTAGTACGTGTGGCCTTAATAGAGCTCGCTTAAAGGAGCTAACATGGTTTTCCGATATACCACATTGGCCAACCATTGTGTCGCCAATGGTTCCCGCTAAGTGCACTCCCATTTATGTTGACGTAAACATATTGGGACAGGTCAATTAGAAGGGACATGTCAAAAGGTCCTTTTTGAGGGTTACAGGTTGAGCAATGGATTGAAATATAAATGAGTACTTTTGTAGTACACAACTATGATCCACGCTTTAAAATATCGCAAGCGTTAGCAAACTTAGTCCGTGTAGCCTTAATTAAGCTCGTTTTAGTAGATAGATATGGTTTTCTATTGACCTATTGTATCTTTTTCATGGCTTTCACTAACGCAAATTCACAACTATGTGCCGTTCTGTAGAATAACACAATCTTAGTACGTGTGGCCTTAATAGAGCTAGCTTTAAGGAGCTAACATGGTTTTCCGATATACCACATTGGCCAACCATTGTGTCGCCAATGGTTGCCGCTAAGTGCACTCCCATTTATGTTGGCGTATTTGTGGGACAGGTGAATTAGAAAGGAAATATCAATAGACCCCCTTTTGAGGGTTATACGGGGACCAATGGGTTTCTAATGAATTATTTATGACTATGTCGGAAATTTGGTGCAATGTTATATTGAAGGTATTTTATGGTCCTTTATGTGTGTATATTATTTAGACTTTATTAAGTAAATTACGAAGTTATCGCCAAATATTCCGAATCATAAAATTAAATAATTTTTTTGGTATTATGTTAATGTTTGAAAAGTTGAAAATTTAGTCAAATAATAATCAAATACATACTCAAGATATGTCCGATATATGTATATGAAGAAAATCAGGTCTACGTATATGTTCTTAAAACTGATATTTATACAAAAACGTATAACAAACATGTTATCAAAATTTTAATAATTGTATATTAGTACTATGTCTGACTAGCACACATTTCTAACTCTAAATTTTACCTTAATTTCATCTGAACGGAGACAGTATTCACTTAAATAAATAACTCTAACTGTATTTCTGCAGCAAGTCATTAAAATATAATACAGAGTGACCATTTCCGATCCATATTTAATGCTGAGAGTGCTTTTTGATGTTTTGCTTTGCGTCAGTTCAAATCTATTTAAGGCCAATTTTGTTCTGAATTGATTCAACTAAACAGTTTGCAAAAGTTAAATGAAAATGTTTTTATTCACCTATTGGGATTTATCTAGTTTAAGCGAGTACAAAAACTTTTTTAAATGGCTTTTATCATTAAGCTTACGATAAGTTTGGTTTAAAGTAAGTTCCCATTCTTATTTTTTTTAAATCTCCTAAAATTTTCATTGATGTATTTTATCATTTCACACAAAAAAACAACTCCACACGCTTATTCAGCGTCAAACTCCAGACGGTTATCTGAAACTTTAATAGCTGTTCCCATGTATAATTATACCCATAATCAATATCCTTCGCATATTACAATGACAACTCTGGAGAAATATGTGCACGCTCGACCGCTAACCGCGACGTATCAGACCGAACTTGTAAGTTATGTCTTATTTCAATCCTTGGAATTTATACCCTTGTCATAACGTAATATGTAAGCCGCAATTTTAGCCGAACAAATCTGAAAATGAATTCGATGATTTGATGATTCGACATCCATATCATGTTAAAAAGTATTCTTATATACATTTGACTTTTTTTAAATATTCCCTCGAGAAGTGACATTAAATTCTATGAAGTGTACATTTTACACATATTCAAATTACTAAAATAATCAAAGCCTAATGTATGGTAGTTTAAAGATCTAAGCAATTCAGGGCTTTAATCTTAAAAGGGCTTTCTAAAATGACTACTATCACAAACTAAAATATCACGATTCCTTTAGAATATAAAAGTCAAGATAGTGAAAATCTACCGCTCCTCAATAAAATCACTTTCATCAAACAGTAAACATGTAGTTCTGAAAGCCAACAGAATCCTACCTCGACCTCGTACAGTCGTACTCTACAGACCGAGAAAGTGATATCCTAAATAAACACCAAAAAACCTGAAAGTGTTATACAAATACATCATACCGTAAATATAATTTATTTTTAGATTTAATTCCAAGTGTGATATTTCCGTAGCAAGCTATCCACGTGTGGTGACCCAGTCACCCGGCGTAGATGTCGGGTCAAATTTTTACGCTCTGTTTAATAATATATAAACGGTTATGAGTAGAATTTTGGGTTTTGCATACCAGGTTAGAACCATACGACCCTTTTATGGTTAGACTTTCCATTATTATAAACATTCAGATGTTGTTAATGAAAAAATAAAGATTGAAACAATTTATAGAAGACCGTTTATCATGTTTTAAGCACAATGTTTACCTTCTGTTTGTTAATATATTACCATTTATGAATGGAATTTTTGGGTTTTGCATGCCAGTTGGCTAGACTGGGACCCTTTCGTGGTTGAATATTAGAAACATTTAGATGTTGCAAATGAAAAAATAAAGATTGAGACCACATTTGACGAGTACCGTTTATTATGTTTGAAGCATAATGTCTACGCTCTGTTTACTAATATATTAACGTTTATGAATGGAATTTTGGGGTTTGCATACCAGTTGGATAGATTGGACCCTTTCATGGTTAGACTCTAAAATATTAGAAACATTTAGATTTTGGTAATAGAAAGGTAAAAAGGGCTTTAAGGTATGATAATACTACACGCGCTTAATATCGTATATTTATGAAATCTTTACTAACACAAAACTGGCAACATGAATGTTTTTAAAATACATCTAGTATAGCATATCCTCTGCAATATTACCGTTACATTTGACGATATTACAAATATTCGCTCGGCTGCATTGCATTATAGATTAATAAAAATAAAATTGGATGTCTGCCCTTTCGTTCTCATTGCGATTACAAATCAAACAAAGGTTACTTTTTATTTTCTTAACGAAATGCTTTCCCGTACATTGATCCTAACTTAATCTTTACACGTCCAACCACGAATATTTTTAATTTATTTTATAAATAAATTCTACGGGTTCGTTCGTATTATATTCAGGGTTATAACAGACAGTAAAAATATATTCTATCACATAACCCAGCTGGATTAGTTGCGGCGTGATCGACATACACATTTCACATTTATAATAGGTATTACTAAGATATATGTGTGTTAGGGTGTGATTTTATGATTAGAATTAAGAAAATATATTTTTTCCCATATCTCTCACTCATCTTATTTTCTACTTTTAAATAATTTTTATCTGAAAATCGCGCTATACATTTGCGTTTTTCTCTATCTCGTACATATTCATCTTTTATTTCATTCTTTATTTATTTGAAATGCAATAAATAACTTTCCATATCTAATAATACGCATTCTACGTATCAAAGACGATTATCCATATTTGAAGATGTTTGCTAAGACTCAATCGCAGCACTATATTGCCTAGGCTGAACCACTGCAATATTGTTTGTTCAGATCGAACCGGATTATAACGTTGCTATTGATAAGTAATAGGAAATAGATATTGCAAGGGTTTATATTACGTACTATATGTATGGTGTTTTAATAGTATTGCTGATATATTGAATCAATCGCTTTAAATCATTTTGCGCCTGAGATTTTTTTAAAGTAATAAAAGAAAGAAACATTGCTTGTATTGTAGTCGAGCATTTTGTATCGGTTTTATCTAACCCGTTTTTCGTGGTGAACTAAACAAAATCAGAAATTTCCACTAAAAGACTTTCAATCTTACCTCGATTTTAGAGAAACTCGTTGTCCATATTGTGTGTAGAGTTTAATGAAAAGGGTTCCCAAATAACTTACACATGAAAAGGGCGCAGTTTAGCAATACAGCGATACAGAAACTTTGTCCCAAGTTTTAATGATACAAGCGTATTGCTTGGAACTCGAAAATTACATACAACTCTCAGATTTGTCAAAGCACTAAACTATGTATAGTTTTGCAATACATGGTTCCAATTAGCTGAAGTAATGGAACTCGGAATTGAACTGGCTTAAAACGTTTGCATGAACTAGCGCGTCACTCTGTCAGAGAAACAAGGTTAAAATTAGTTTGTTCTATGATTCCTTCAAAGGATTATGCTTTCATATATTGTTTTGGTTTAATTTATCGCTAATGCCTTCGCGGTATCTGCGCGACTCTTAGTTACAAGTTCATTTATAAGAAAAACATTTGCCATTTGTTTTTAATCGTATAGTGTAGAACTAAAAACATATTGTTTTGTTTTGTTTCATGATGTGCCTCAATGCTGGGCAAAGGGAAGCCTTAATCATCAAAGAGTCACACACACATTACAAAATCTGTACGTTATAAATGTCATATACCATATAAGAAAAAACAATTAAATAAATTTAAAAAGTAATGTGTTTAAACGTATCTTGTGAGGTATTTAGCGATATTTCACAAAATAAAAAACAGAATTCAAGTGACGTGTTTTAATATCGATCTGAATTTAACTTCTGCGATTTGATGCGGCACAAAATTAATAATTCATGATGGCATGTTCCAACAATTAGAGCCAAAAATATTGCAAAAGAGAATAGAAAGAATCGACGAAGAGAAGAGTTAGCGACTAACAAATGAGTGGACTTAATTCACAATTCGGGAAATGATCTTGGCTTAGGGTGAATTAATCGTTTTGAAAAATGCCCTTAACTGACCCAAACGGTCCATTTCGCACCGCAAAGTTGAAATAATTACGTAGTATAATTCAAGTACGCAAGAGGAATGCTTGACATTAATTTTAATGTTCGTATTGTTCTTACTAAAAAGTTTCGTCCGGACCTTCTTTTAAAGTGGGTTCGCTGATGAAATTATTTTTCTACTTATTTATCGTCAACTGTGATAAATTTGTAACATTCAGAGTTAATTCATGATGGCATTCGTATTGAGTATTTTTATTTTGCTTTAGAATGAGCTTTGTGCTTAATGTTATTTAACTCGGTTGGCATTTGAAATAGCACTGGCATTTAAAATGTTTTGTTTATTCTTTTTACGTCTAGCGTGAAGTTGCAAAGCGGTTTTAAAGGAACGACTTGATTTCAACAATATGTGTTGAGTATGGAAGAAAGTTTAATAAAAGCTTCGTTATTTAATATTTATAAAGCTCATATAATATATGAATATGGTGTAATCTAATAAAAAGCTTTTTATTATTGCATTATTTCGTTTAGTTCTTGATTGATTAAAATATTCTAAAATATAAGATTAAATTAACATACCCAAGGTATATTCCATCAGATTTTTTAAATAAAATCTTATTTTCGCTAGGTAAATAGCTGAATATTGTGTACCAAATTATGATCCTGTGGGATTACCAACTTATGTTTCTTTTCGGGTTTCAAACAATCTCTGTAAAATAATTCATTCATCAGAATTCATGACGATTTTTTTTCTCTTCAGTAATATAAATAAAAAGAAGTCAACGTGAAAACATGAGCAATTATGAGTGCGGTCACAGTGCATTATTGTGGAATATCAATATATTAACTAAGGGGTCGTTTCCAACCGCAAGCAATTACTCTGTCATAACATTAACAGTACTTGGTTGACTGTCCTTTGATGTAATTGAATATTTGCTATATTTATTTGAAATGAGTTCAATTGGTGTAATTTTTAAATACGTGTATGAGAAACTGGTTTGAAAAGACGGCATAATAAAATTATAACTTAACTAGTTGTTCCACGTAGCTCTTAATAAAGATTCGGCTTTCTAATGGTGATATGATCTTTGAAATCGGTTCAATAGTTTTAGAATTAATTTGTTATTTTTTTATATATATTTCCTAAAAACAGGTTTTCGAAAGATAATACTGTCTCAAAGCAGGAGTTAGTCATAATTAGAATAATTCTGTAAATTAAATATTTTGAAATACATCAGAAGTAGTCAAAAACAATAAAACCGCGCAGCCCATCCACAAACAGTAGCAAGTGACTTTTCGGGCTAATTCACATGCTAGAGCTCTCATAGTGACATAATTTCGTCTCTAAGAGAAGAAGCAAAGATTCAAAGGCTCAAATAATAAATAATAAATATCAAACTAGTGACACATTTTTTAAAATAAATATTGTGCAAATAGATTTCTTAATACTTAAATGTTATATATAAGAGATACTATTGGTACTGTTCACGACAAACATAATATACTAACCTATTATGACGCTAATGTCTGTGAATATACCATCATATGGCGGCAGATAAATCAAGTGGGAACGACAATAATTTTGATGGGCGTGGGTTGGAGCTTATCGTAGCACCAATTTGTAAGACGACACCTGTGTCTTTACTCTTTTGTTGGGGACCTGTTCGTGACACTGAATTAATAGCACTGGATTTTTAGAACTTGAAACTCTAAGATTATTACAGAAGAGTGTAATTAAAAATATTTAAAATTTGAGATATATAATAATTTTAGAACTTGAAACTATAAGAATGTCTGAAGAGAAACTATTAGTAATTAGAAATATACGTAGAAGAAACTGTACTAATTAAAATTTTTAGTTCATTTATTAGTTGACATCAATAACTACGTGTTATTATAGTTCAGTTAACAAGAATACTGAGTGAAATAACCTGATGAAAGTTAAGACAATTTTCATAAATATCGTCAGACATCTTAGCAATTTTGTATCAACAAAGCTGAAATATATCTACTATGTAATACTTTATAGGTTGCAGTATCAAGATCTTTGAAAATACAAAATATATCATACAAGATACAATGTAGAGTATTGTTCTAGTTTTAATAAAGTTGTACATTTCAAAAATGCTGAAGTGCCAGGACCTAAAATTTTCAAACAGGGACATATTTTATGTTTATCTTATTACGAGTGAATATATAGAATATTGTCTTTGGAATTAACGTCGCAAAATTCAATGTAAACGAATGAAGCTGTGTCGTTTATTTAGGCCGTTCAAAATAAATTCACGTAACGAAATACGTTAGCTCTATATTAAAATTGAGTTGACGCTGACCGAACAGCCTCGTTTATTATAGTGCAACGTTACTTCAATATCAACTACCAATGTAGAAGAGTTTTATCAATTAAATGAAAATACTAAAACCTTTTTTATAATCTTTCACCCTTGAGTATTTTTAGATAGACTTTCTCATGAACCTACCTATTATAATCAATCCGATAGTCTCGAAGATTAGAAAATTAAACAAACAAACTTTTCCGCTTTTAAATATTATTACAGACAAGGGATTGAAAATGGCCTATTCTGCTTACCAGATTATTTTTTATCCTCCCCTATATTTACTTTTCCCGTAGGATTTCCAGGTTAAAAACTATCCTGAGTTTTTTATCGCTTTTCAAATTATCTTTGTACATAATTTCATCCAAATCGGTTCAGTGTTCTAAAGAGAGATGAAGATAGACAAAGTTACTTTCGCATTAGTTATATTTTGCATAGTAAGGATTCCAAACATGACATATTTCACCGGGTTTTTTGCCATTGGCTACGTAAAAGACTGTGACTGATCTAATGTTACAACTTTGTGCTGTAAACTCGTAGAATGTTACTTCCTTCTACTTTATTGGTTAAATAATAATAAAAAATCGTTTCATTCCATTACAGCGATAATCCTTACGATATGGATATCTTCGAGTAAAAACCCTTTTTAAAGCTTCGAGTCATCGACTCATTTTTGTGGCTTAATTCTAGTTAATTACTAATTAGGTACATTTTCTTTTAGCAGAACCCTGGATTACCTTTGTACCGAATGTAAAGGATAGAATATTCGATATATTACAATGAAATTTTTAATCAATCTTAATTGAATCATATTTGCTTAATTAGATTTATCTAGAACATTAATTCGTTTTAATTGATGTTAGTGTTTTGGGTTTTTTTCATCTTTTCAATTGGGTAGTTTTGTTCATCTACTATCGCAAAAATAATATACGTACACTACAAAAATATATTACCCCTTTTGAGTGTTACTTGTTAAAAACTGTAATTTTAATTATCAATCGGTAAAAAAGTCAACGCACCATCAGTTAAATTAATATTATATATTACAGATCTGAATAAAAACTTAATTACAGGTAAAAGCAATCACATTTCACTGATTAACGTGTATTGTATAGCAAAAGCCCTAATGGAATATGACAAGACAGAAATGGTAGAAGATGAATGGCAAACAAAAAGTTTTATCTCGTCTGAAAGGCGCTGGCTGGAACGAATGGAACCGCAAACAAGTGAAACAAATGTGTGTTCCTGGGATCCTTATAAGAACGGGGATTTTCATTATGCACGGAGATACATTCATCATATAATACAATGTTGATTTGCATTTTAAACGTGTCTATGCTACGTTTATGATTCGAATACGATATAATATATAGTAATAAAGGCGGTATATTATGTTTATTAAATTTTAGTATTATAATATTAGTTATAAAAATAGTCAAATAAAACCTGTTAACTTATTTTTTAAAGTTTGTTCTTCTTCTGTTTGATAATCATCATGTTACTTTCCAAAAATTCGCAGCCCTGACGACGCTGAGGAATGCTTTTGTATTTTAAAATGATGGAACGAACTCGAATTTTGACGATATTTTTATGATATTTCACATTCAAACCTCGAAGTTGATGTCCTTGAATCGGGTTACGGTATAAAGCAAAATCTCGAATTTTATCAAAAACCTGCATGTTCCAACCGTGGAGTATATATATTCATAAAAATTAAGCCGAAGGATTACACCGTTGGTTTTAAAATGGTCGATCGGCTCCTTGGTGCATATAGCATTAACAACATATTTTACAGTTATTATTCATATTATACAGGTAAATAATAATGTATTAAAATCGTGTTTAAAATCCTTTAAAATATATTTTTATTTAATACTATAATATCATTATAAAAATAACCTTTGCTGCACAACGTCAATCTTGGACAATTATCTAACCCATAAATGTTCTACTTCATGTTAGTCATGAATAACAGAACATATTTGCTGCATTAGCCGCAAAAGCGGTAACAAATAAATCTGATATTGCTCCCCTATTAATTTCATAAGCAGACGTTATTAAAAACTCAAGGCACCGTCTCATAATGTGCCCTGACGCACTGACCTGGCGACGCATTTCACGCTGAGACAACTTTCAACAGCATTCGGGTGACGTGAGCGAACATCAAAGGAACCAAACCATTGTCGGAGTAGCATATTTTGTAGTACGTACCTAATCTCAATCGCATTTTTATTGCGCAGTAAGCCTTGCTGATTAAAGTGACGTTTGTATTCTTTTGATGTGAAAACCCCGGGTTTACAGAGGTCTACGTTTTGGCCTGATTGTTATCGCTTACGCTTGTAATTTCATATAAGCCCTGTGAGATAAGCACACTTGGAATATTACATGCATGGATGAACTATCCATAACTACATCTATGATTACATCATACGCATAAGTTCACTTCATCAATACTAACTATTGTCTACAATCTGTCCGATAATTTTGTTAGTTAGTACCTACAAATGTCATTTGGATTATAACCATGAAGATTTCATCTCACTTGCCATTAACTAAAAAGTAGTAAACATTTTTTGTTTGTAATTCGAGAATTCATAAATATTTTACGGGTAGGAAGAAGTTGTTCCAGACCGCACCGGCTAGGTTTTATTTCGAAAGAGTTTACGCGACTACATTTGTTACAGTAGAACTTAGTTAAAAGTATAAGCTAAAAACATGTTCTGATAAATTGATTTATCAACGCATTATCTAAATTATTATAGCTACAAACTTGGTTCTATTTATTTTGAACGAGGAATTTTTGATAATTTTGACTGTTTATTTCCGGTGAGTGACCACTAGGTCTATCACGATAGTAAGAGACAGACCTAGTGGTGACCTGTAGCAAAGATGTTATACTCGTACCTACTTCACGCGACATATATTTCACGAGATATAAAAGCGATACATATTATTTTACGTTACGAATCCGGGCGAGCTCCTTCTATCTTACTGTATATACTAATATAACTATAACTATACATTTATCTGGAAAGGAACAAGCAGGAAGTTTGAATGCCCTATGGGAATGAAAAACATAAGGTCACAGAAGGATCCAGCCCTTTACTGCTATTCATTATGTAGCATAGTTTCGTATACAATGACCCACGGCTTCTAAATTTATTAGAAACTCTATTCTATCCGCCATACTTAAAATGTAGTAGGTGTTTGAAGGTAATTTATGTTTAAATGATTTACTCTGTAATCTCTGTGTCGTAATTACGTAATATCCTAGTGTTTGATTTAAAGTTAGAGCACAGTTAGACAGACAAAAAAATACATACTTTTAGGACAGAAATAAAATACATCGATCCTCCGTCGTTAGAAAATATTTAACAATGAATTAAATAAAATCACATCGTCCGAAAATTCAGAAATCCTAAAGCATGTCAAGGTTAACACGAAATAAGGAGGCTGTAAAAATCACTTTACAACCTATTGCTGACAGAGTGGAATTTCGCTAACGACCCCAGCTTTAAGCGGGCGCAAACGACACTTGTAGTCAAAGAAGTACTTACGGCTTTATACGACTTGCTTTCTGGATGTTTATTGGTGGGGCTTTGAAAATATTAATATTTAACGTGGTAGGAAAGTAGGATCAGTGATTATGGACCCGATTTTTGTAATTTAAAACTGGTGGGTGATTATATTTTATGTTTTATTTATAATCATGTATTCCCTATTGTAAATATTTATACAATTTTCGACATTCTTATTGATAAAAACAATGTTATGCATGTTCAACAAACGATTTCATAGTCATTTTTTCGTTTCGTATGCAAAAAATATTAAAAATACAACAACAATGGAGATGCTGACCTAGATATAAATTAATTCCATTTATTCGCTAAAAATGTTAACTATGTAAACAAAAATATTTTCCTCCAAAAATAAAACGTATTTCAAGATGCCATTGATCAATTTTGCGAAAGTGAAATTCCGTAAAGACCCCAATCATCCTTAATCAGAGAAAAATTCTACGCCTATTACATTATAATATGCAAGACTTTCGTGTTACGTTTTCTTCAAAGCTCCATTTGCTAATACAATTTTGTCAAGCGTATGCTTTTAAACCATTACTCACATAGCATAAAACATTCAAAATTTAAACATGGGATGATATAAGGCTTCGTTCATGAAAGGAGGATAAATTTTATGCAACTTCAACTCTTACTTTATCAGATGTTACGCAAAGCCGATTCTAATAATCCTGGTTGATCTCGTATTAATCAACAAAACCATATTTATAAACGAAAGAATTCAAAGTTCATTTAATATTTAAAAAAATACTGATTTAAAAATTACGTTGCTTTGCTAAAGTTATATTTTATCAGAACTATCATTTTATAGTTAGCATAAAGTTTACATTATATACAGAAATTGTATCTAAATTCACACATGATTAATGGCCTGAGCACATTGCTGAATAAGAACTTACTCCAACTACTAGAAACTAACTTATAAATTATTCGAAATTTTCCAAGTCATGGTCTAAGCATCGTATATTTCGTGGTAATATTCACAAGGGGATTTCGAAATCATAATAGTAGCAATCCATCACTCCGTATTATTTCACTGCATATAACTTGTTTAGCACTTTTCTGCGAGAGAAAAGTATGGTTTAAATAACGGTTCTCAATAAGGTATTTAAGCCTTATTAAAGGAATTTAGGACAAAGACAATACACATTCTTTTTTAGGTCCCCTTCTATTCCTTCCTCTAGTTGCCTAAAATAAAATCAATTTTTATTAAAGGGAAAAGTTTAAAAACAATACTTAAACCTATAAAAATGCCACTAACTTTTATTAATCTCACGTCTTAGCTGAAACGTCAACTTTCTTTAATAAACAACTTTCGATATCAGGAGTTCCGTAACTGTACTCCTTCTTAGTACTAAACTTAATTTTATGACTGTTTTACGTTTCCCTGAAGACGTAGTAATTGTTAGATAAGCTATCTTGAAAACTCTTATTAAATGACTTACATTCTTTCACAAATTTGGAACAGATTCCGTTAAAGGATATTTAAGATATTTCTTTTGATATATAAAACAATAATTGGACGAAAAACGAAGAAGAAAAAGAATAATAAAATATGAAATCGAGAGAAATCTTCGACTTTGTTTACAAAGCATTTATTCATTTTCAAATAAAAGATAATCATCTGGTCTCAACTGATAAAGATTAATCTTATACTTGATAAACTGTATTGTCACTTGTTTCTCAATTTTTTCACATTATTATCATATTTATTGATAAATTTTATTTAATTTTTTATCATCATCAGGTAGTACCTGTTTATTATAGTAAGTTTATAAATAAATATGAGGAAATAGTGTGAAAAAGACTTAAATTCTATATTTGTTTATTTAGTCGCTGTCATATTTATATTGAAAAATATAAGAGCTAAGAAAACTAGATGCATTTTAAAAACAAGGGTTTCACTTAAAATTGTTTGACGGATTATAGTTAACCTCAACGATTTTGCAAAAGGTTTGAAATATAAAGTTGGCTCATCGCTGATTAAAGATACGTAAGAGTATAATATTAAAATAACAAGCATTGGAAATTTTTTGCGCGTATATTCGAAAAATTAATCGTAAAATATGCATTGGAAAACTTCGGACCTTGTTAAACTAAGCGCTAACTATCTCAAAAGCAATTTAGAATGAAAAATACGAATTGTTGAAAACAATTTTTGAAAATAACGTTGAGCATGATAAAGTTGGTAAAAGGCATTGTATGTTAAACCTAAAAATAATACAGTGTATATCTATATATATCTATAACCTAATACCTTCTACTGTTAGGGGTAAGTTATTTTTAACTCAATATTCATTTAATATATTATAAATTCTCTTATGGTTTATCCCATTTACTAATAGACGGATAGATGTAACATTTTCGTTTCACGAAATTTATTTTGAAAGGTACATCCTCTGAATAAAAAGAACATTTCATATCAAAAGTTGTTCTGCGGAAAATATCATCACCGAATTGTAATACCGGTGGCATAAATAAATAAATAAATAAATAAATATTCTTGGACATTTAACACAACGCTATCTAGCCCCAAACTAAGCAAAGCTTGTGCTATGGATACCAGATAACTGATAGACATACTTAAACATACTTTTTTTTTTGTAAATACATACATACTATAGATAAAGTAACACCCAGACAGTAGAAAATTACAATGTTCATCATATCATAATTTTCTGCTCGTGGGGATCGAACCCACACCCTCCGGCGCAATAGACCATTGCTGAACCACTGCGCCAATCGGGTCATAGTTGAAGATATTCAATTATTCATCATATATTTTCGGAATGTGTCCCGTTTGACTTACATAGAACTAGCATGGTAGGTAAATTAAGACATAATAATGAAAAATGTACTTATTTCTCCCAACTATTAGTACTTAAACTGAAATACAGTAGCATGAGAGTGGGAGATAAGAGCCTAAATGGCTAGACCCTATCATATCCTGGTCTCCTCCTCTCCGATCTTTACTTAATTAAACAATATGCAATCCTATAAAACAGAGCTTAACAGTTTAAATTATTTTATTTTAAAAAATTTATTTGTACGTCTATGTGTAGATGAATCCGATTTGAATGAACTAAAAATGTAATAATTAAGATGTAGGTTTAGTTTAGATTTACGAAAGCTATTTGATGTATTATATATTTTGAAGCGTTATAAGTTTATCCATGTTATTCCTTCTTTAATGAGTATATGAAGCTGAGACTTGGTAGAATGTAATTGGTTTTTTTACGTTTAAATTTAGTTAAGGGTTTGAATGGGTTGACATAGCTCAATAGCTTTTTTTAGCAAAATTAAAAAAAAATCTTGTCCATAGTTATTTACGACAAATTGCAAAGTGTTTGCTAGTCTAAAATATTAGAGTGGACCGAATAGAATTCATGAATGGGTGAGGCTATAGATCAACGATATTTGGGTTTTATTGAGATACTTTTATATGGGTGAGTGACACAGGAAACCTTTTACCGGAAAGTATACCTTTCTTTGGGGATCGATTTAAAAAGCCATTTTGTTGACAAAACTTCTTTGAAACTACCGACCACTTTTATCGATTAAACTTATTAATATATGTATATTTTACAGTCCGAATATTTTACGGAAATTATAATATAGAATAATTATTAAGGCCCGGTTCCTATAAAGGACAGAAAGTCATAGTATAACATATATGAATCGTTTTCATCGACGAGGGGTTGTAATCAACCAATTGGAACCAAGTTTTGGTAGTTATGTTAATGCCACGTTTTTTTATAGATACGCTTTAGACTTATGCCTAGTACGATATTGTACTGGCCGAAAGTAAAACGACTCGTTCTACTTTCATAAGGGATTCAGAAGGCAAATCATTTTTTTTTCATGTCTGTCTGCTATCTTTATACGCAAACCTAACAATATTTTTTGTATGATTTTAGGATAAATAACAAAAGTTAATATTTTTTTTACTCTACTATACACCACTACCACACTACGCTGTTTTATAGGCTACGCAAGTTAGCTTTTCGTAATAAAAAATTCATATTAAGTGAACTATTTTGTTAATTAACTTTGCTTACCTCGAGTTTTTGTCTTCCATACATTATTACTCGTTTGATAAGCTTGTACTTACAAAAATTGCCCTAGCGAAAATCATTGAACATTTTCTTACTCTGACCACGAAAGCATGATATTAAATCTCGATATCTTTTCAGGTATTACTAAACGCTTGGGCGGAAGCACTTGTCGTTTTCACTTACCTTGACGAGGGTACAACGTTCTTTTGAATTTCTCCTACCCTCATTTTCTTACCACAATATTTCAAAATAACCTGCACTTAAGTATGATTTGATTCTTTGTTTTCTTTTAATGGAAGTTTTTGTTCATAATTTAGTCTCTGTTTTAAGAGGCAACTTATTTTCATTGTAAATATGACATAATTACTTCTTCTTCTTCTTCTTTTAATTAATGGCAGTCCTGTCGCTGACGGATTTTGCCAATGTCAAGTTTTCTGATAGAATATCGGTTAGTAACTTATGTTCCTTTGACTGTGATGACATAATTACAATGCATAGTTATCTAGGAACTGGGAATCTAACTTGGTTAGTTACGTAATACTTCGGAATGTGTATTATAGAATTTACTGTGTGTCTCGACTCCCCACTGCAATGACGAACAAGAAGAGAGACATATCCCTTATAATATACATTAAATATTCTACGAATTCTTAAAATGTTTGCATAAATACCAAACCATTAAATTTATTTCAGATTAACAAGGCATGTCAATGATAGGCTTTATACTTAAATTTTCCTTGTTACCTAAACGATATTTAATATCTCGGAATCGCTAGAAGACAAAAGTCATTTCAAAATCATATTACGATACATGAAGAAAACTCAATTTGGAAACTTTATAAATTATTTCCCCGTATTTGAACAATTCCAAATCCTAACAAGATCGTGCTTGAACTGATAATTACTTCGCAGTAAACTCACTTCTAAGAAGCTTACGAGAATCTAACGATCGAGTTTTAAGAAAGAGTTTATCAGCGTTTAAGTTTGAATTCTAGAAAAGTCATGTTTTTGTCGCGATATGTTTTCCAACTAAACATTTCTTTTACCGCTTTACGAAAAGAGCATGACTGTTAGCGATATTTTGCCCGGTCATCGTTTCGAAAACTAATGCGAAAATTGGGTCCGATTATATCGCTATTTATACTTTTATGTTTTGATTTAAACATTTGTACACAATATAGTTTTTTTGGACATGTTTAAACGTTATTTTTCAAACGTTTGTTAATAACTTAAAAAAAAATTCAAACAGTAAAAATCTATAATCAAATCGGAATAAATTTCGACACCTTAACCAATTTGTCCATGTGCTATCAGTTTTCCGTAATTTAAAAATATATTTTTTCCCTTTTCAACCTAAAAAAGCTTGTACATCTTTTTTAACCTTGTTTTAAAAATGGACTACGCAATCAGTCCACTCTTCATCAACGAATTTTTTAAAGGGAGTACTTACCAACGTTTGAATTTTAAATAAAAATCAATTAGTGAAACCTGCAGCAGAATAATCGGAAACAATCAAATACATTGGTAAATCAATAAATATTTTCCATAACCGGTATTCAAATGAACGCAAATATTTGCATAACACAGGCTTTAGTGAGAGCAAATATTATATTGGGGCAAAATGTTAACTTTGTAAACAATTTCATCTATTTTATATTCAAGTATGTTCGTGGGCGTAAACCTGCATTATTTGTTTGGATTGAACAGATATTACGAATGTTCATTAAAATTATCGCATAAAATGAACCACTTAAAGCGATTTAACATTATCAAATTATGACAATTTATTAATTTTGCTTTCAACAGTATGAGCGATGACTCGAATATAAAATCAATTTTAAAGTAATTTTTAGGACATTTAAGTGCCTCTTGTTTTAAATGGCACTAAATGCATGCCCACATCAAGTTAAATCCTTTACTACAATATTTCTTACACCGTTACATTAATATGATCGTAGACTGGGAAACATCGTATACAAGGTAGAATTTTGTATTGACATTTTTTTTAATGTTTCCGTTAGTGAATCTAAATTGCTCCAACACATTAAACAAAAATATCAAATACTGCAGATAAATTTCAATTCTAAAAATAGTCAAATGGTGATACGATTGTTAACACATAATTATTGCCAAGATTTCTTGAATGGTTTTCAATAACTCGGAATCTTTGAGGAGGGTTTGCAAAGAGAACTCTTTAATGCGAGCACAAATACGTAAAAGATCCTTTAATCCCATCTCCGTTTTAAAAATCATATTGAACAAGGATTATTGGCTTACAAATCAGCTTTTCCTGTCTGTTTACCTAATACTCCTAAGAAATTATATTTATTTTGAGAAATATTAATCTTTTTAACAGAAACGCTAACGATCTCTGGCTTTTTAATGTTTTTGTATTGTTTGTGCAGCCCCAGCCTATTAACTGAAACCGAGTCATTTCCTTGTGGCTTTTAAAACTCTTGTTTTATTTTAATGGTATTCTTTTGATTATAAATACATAATACTATTTTCTAAATATTTAAAAAAATAACTTTAATTATAATTTAATGAATGTCTTTGAACTTTTGCATCTCGTCAACTATTTTAATTTATAGTGATAGTAATTACGATTATATACTATTGTATATATTCAATACTGTTCGTATACAAATACGGTTGGTTTATTATCGATAAGATATCCTTTAGATCTACGAAATCTTTGTGTCAAGGCATTCATCATAAATGAAACCGCTTATAATTTCTAATATTACTCAATTAAAACATCGTATCAGTAAATGTTCTTTATTGTTATTGTAATGCTTTAACAATTTAATGCACGTTTATAACACACAGTTCTGTGTTGGTACTCGAACGTCTTATTGAAGAATATTTGTGTAGTTGTGTAAAACCAAATAAAATCAATTCATTTATATTACGAACCGCATAATTACATAGGCCTGTTCAGTTATTAACAATAGTTATAAATAGCCTAAATAAATTAAGTACAGTCGGAAATATTCCCGCAGTCTGTCTCATGTCGGTACATAATATATTCTAGGATTTTACATAACTTTCAAATGTAACTTTAGCATGCATGGACTAACAAATTAAACATTTAGATGTGGTCAGTTTGAATTCAGCCTCAATTTACATTTTGCTTGAGGCTCTGTGCGTACGGATGGTTGTTAGTGAAATAGTTACCGACCTTAATTAACAAGGATACGTTTTGAGGTTTTTCGCTAGGGTTTATTTAACCGACTTCCCAAAAAACGAGGAGGATATCAATTTTGGGACATGTTATTTTTTATTATTATTTTTAAATGTACGTACATCGCTTTCTCCGTGGTTTTTAGACTTACATAAATATTGGATTGTTGGATAGAGAATTGTTGCATGGTGGTCTTAATTTAGTTTCGATGTTAGTAGCGCCACGTTTAGGGATAGCTCCTCTAACATTAAAGTGAGGATGAAAGAAAATTCTCGTCTGAACCCTATGTGTGTGATATCATTGGATAGATTTACTTAATAACTTTGTAAATGTATCTTTTTGATATAAACAAACGTTGGTATATCTATTAAATTAATAAAAAAAATAGGTCTTACAAAATGAGATTCAAGTTTTTTACATGACTTTTCAAATTTACGCCCTGTATTATAACAATAGGAAGAATAAAGGTTAATCAATATTTATGTCATAATCATTCAACTTGTAAATTGCAATTGCTAAAAAGAAATAAAACGTAAGTTCAAATGGTGTATTTCTATTTGGCAACAGTCATTTCAAATATAGTGGGGAGTGCTTTCCATTATAATAGAACATTAAAAAAAAATGAAACCGACTTCCTTAGTCCATCATTTCATACTTTTATGTGAACCGAAGGAATTAGAAAGTCGGTTTTTTTACATTAATTTTCTTGTTTTACTTTTTATCATGAATATTTTGATATTTTGAATGAAAGTCAGTCATTTAAACCAATTATTTAAATAATATACGTAAGCAATTGATAATTTCAAATCTGATTGCATAATTTTTACTATGCGGTGTTTATAGCAATAAATCCGGTTAACCAACATTTATTGGTCTAAGCAAAGCTTAAGAACGTGACAGTTTATAATCCGACTTGAGCCAAGTTAAGGTTTCGCTATAAACACTCTATAGGATTTCTGAATTGGTTGATATTTTATACAATTTACGCGACTATAAATAACAGCTATTTGAAAATTATTTTTAAACTTACTTCTGACGCCATTAAAAGCGTTACCACAGATTACTAAATAGTTATGCGTTATATGTAATTTATACACATTTTATTTCATAGCAAATATAATAAAAGTTTTAAAAGCATTATGAATATTTAAAATTTATTTGAACTAAATATTTAATTAAAAAATTCATTTTATCTGTATTTTTAAATAATATTACAACTGTTTCTTAACTTCGCTGTGATAATCATGAAATCTAATATACTTTGTTTATTTTAAACTAACCACGCCACGTGGTTGCACCCGCGTATGTCTTTTGTAGTTACGCAGGTGAAACCGCGGAACACAGCTAATAAACGATATAGGTAAAATTAATTACTTAATACTATTTAATTACACTAACGTTCCACGATCGTGTCCACTGTTGCATATAAAATGTATACAAGTTTTATTTAAATACACGCAGGTAATATTTATTTTGGGAACCTACTAATTCACTTATCCTAAAACTATTTACATTCAACCCTTTTTGAGTGTATTTTACCTTATTGGATTAAAAGTTTGCGTATTTTCTATATAAGCCTAGGATTATATCATCGTTGTGTTTCATAAAGTATAATGTACTTTATTTTGTATGTATATTTATATACATTATACAACGACTTTCAAACAAAATCTACTAGACCAATTGCAATTGCAAATTCTCATTATACTTATTCTTCACGGCTTTATCGAATATTCAAAAGACAATTAAAAACAAAGCTGAAATATAAGAAAATAGTCTATTTGAATGTTAATAATTTCAACTTAAGTGATGGTTACGTTAAACCAGATAGCAATAAAAATTACATAGATTAGATTGTAAAGATTAAAGGCTAAAATCGCCTTACATCGCTCCCCCCGCGGCCTCGGCTTTGTAACGATGTAATTGAACGGAGTAAGTCTTTTCCGTAATTTACTTCGTTTAAATGTTCGTTGCTTTACAAGTCGAAGTCTATTTTGAGGTTATTCAAACCCAAAATGGAACCCTTCATTCTGACAATCTACTATTCATCCTATCATTAAACATGTGAAAAATTTGATTAAATACGGGCTGAAGATAGTCTATACACGTCTTTGATTTGATTGTCTCGTAAGTCTAGTAGTTGAATTTTTATTTACAGGCCGAGGGATCTCGGATTCGATTCTCAGGTAGGGCCAAAAACTTTATTGAGATTTTCATGACAAAAAGTCTCCATAGTGGCCCTATGTCTGGTAATGGAACACCTCGGAGAGCACGTAAAGCCGTAAGTCCTGCGCCTGATCTCACCCCGGTCGTGTCGGTTTGCCATCCCATCGTATTATGAGAGCGAAGAAATAAAGTATTTCAAAAATTAGTTTACCTTATGGTGAAAGCCGTATCTTCATTAAGTGACAAAGTCTTTTATAGGCTGTATAGATTTCTGTTACGAAAGCGAAGCCAGTCAGTCAGTTAGTAATAAATGTTTTATGTAGGTGCAAAGAAAGAAGATTGCAAAGCTTTCTACGCATTAAAATAATCAAGTCAGTTAGTAATAAATGTTTTATGTAGGTGCAAAGAAAGAAGATTGCAAAGCTTTCTACGCATTAAAATAATGTCATGAAATTATAGAACAATACATCATTAGTGTCATTAGCACTTAACGCAAGGATGGATAATAATAATTAGTAAGATAAGGGATGTGTACGTCGTAAAGAAAGACGGAGATTTTTGTAATAAACAATTAAAATGATAGACAAAACCTCCACGTGTTCGCGTCACCAATATGTTTTGACGTGTTTCATACCTTAATATATTTTTCCTTTCCGGAACATGCCACGTGTACAATTTCTGTTGCTAAAACATTGTAGAGAATTGAATATTACAACAGTTTCTCAGCCTTATTTTGTTCTGTCTTACAAAAAATACTTTACGTGTTATCTGAGACGTACTTACCCGCATTGTTAAACTAAATCTAGTATGAATAAATTGGTTCGACGAAGAAACCATTTTTCTCAGAAAACCAAAGAATCTTGTTAGTAACTAAAGAAATGCATGAGAGATCATATTCCCGTAACTGGGTGCATTTTCTTTCCTGTAAACCTATTCCATGAACGTTACAGGTATTAAAACAGAGGAGTTTATTATTTCTTATAATATATTCGATATAATAAAGATAAGTTTAAAAGGATAAATTAATTGTTGAAAGTATAAAACATTTTCTATGTTTTCAGTACTCAACCTTTTTTTTGAAATAAACGCAAGAAATACTATAAAAATTATCTCTGAATACACCAAATAAATTATTATCATCCCTATTCCATGACGTAAAGTGAATGCAGTAAAATACCATAAAATTTGGCGGATCATAAAGTGACCTTATCGCTTGTAAGCGATCTCTTCCACACAATCTACTTGATAAAATCTCTAATGTATAAATAATCACCTTAGTGTTACAGTCACGTCAGGTGTAAGTGGAAAGAAACGATAAAGGAAAGCTACAAAGGTGCAATTTTATATAAAACTTAAGATACAAGAAAACATCCATCACTTATATGGAAGAGCGTCTTCGATTTTCCCTCACAACGTTACACGCGTTCGCGTCCTCAACGTAAATTGTAAACATAGCCTTCAAATAATTTTATTCTCTATGCATCCCGACCTTACGAGAACTATTAGTCCCCGATAACTAACTTATGCCTGCCTTGACCTACTGCTCTCGTGGTTTTCCTACACTTGTAATTTGTTTACTGGAAGCTATTTGTGCTAGATCCTAGTAGGCAACTTGCAATGGTTTTTACAACGATTCAGGTCAATGTCGAAATATATTTTAAATTTACCGAAAAAATTGCTGAGTTTTAAATGAAGGGAACGCTGTGAGAACGTTGGTTTTTTCAATTGTGATTCGTTGTTATTGTGCTCGTAAAAAATATCTTCAAGCATTTTTTGCACGTTAGAAGTCCAATGCATAATACGAATAGAATAGAATAGAATAGAAAATATTTTTATTCATAGAGATATAGATTGATAGATTGCAAGAAACTCGATAGTTACTCTTTTCAACAGCCACTTTGATTACATTGTTATAATACTCCAAAGAATACATAATATTAAACTAAACAACTATATCGCATCGATTTGGGAACTGATATATTCCAAGGATTCTTATCTTCTATATATTCTTGAATAATATAGTATATTTTTTGAACTAAAGCATTTTTAATAAAGTTTTTAACTTTTGTAATTTAATGATATCTCGAGGATTTTTTTTTTTATAGAATCGTATACCTTGCAACGATGCAATATAATTTTCAAATAAATATTTCTTTATTACCTTTATGTTATCTATTTTAAGCAATAATATCGTTTCACCACAAATGGTTTGTATGCATTCCAAAGTCGATATGAAATTTCAGTGTGAGTTTAATGAACAAATATATTGAGGTTCATTATATTTCAGGAGAAATTCATAACTTTGAGGTTACGATCACACCTACATTGCTTTGACGGAATATATATTTAATGTATGTATAATAATTCTAATGTTAGGTGCTTTTTGTATGTATTTTCTGTATTTGTAAGGTTGGCTGGATATAATGAGGCAACTAATGAGGTTCACAGTCCAATTCTTTTTGATTACACGATGGAAATGTATTTATATTAATAATGCCTTATTTGGACTTAACATGAACTACGATTGTATTCATAAATGTTTTCGATTTTATTACGGGTTTCATAAAAATAGGGTTGTTCATGATATTTTTAAAGAGCCGAGGACGTCATTCTTTCATCTATAATTTTTATAGATTTTTTAGTGTAAAATACGATTCGAACACGGGTTTTCATTATCTTTCCCATAAGCTAATAACTGCAGAATAAACTTTTATAATTTACATACGTAATATTCAAAAATATTTTCCTATTGAAAAATATCTCAAAAAATAGGTCCATATTATGAACCAACAGAGAATAATATTTTTCATAACCCGAATAGTTTTGAAATTTTTCGAAGGTATTGCAGAAATGTGTATCGAATATTAAATTCCGAGAAGCCGAGTACGGTTTTCATGACGTATTAATTAAAACTTCAAATTGAGCGGTTTTATTCCAACGATATTATGAATACTGTTGGTTTTTTTAAAGAAACAGTTGCCGCAACCACAGAACAGAGAAATAGTTAGAATGATGATGTGGGCGTGGCCGCTCTGCCGCTTATTTGTGTAAACAAGCATATGTTAATCAAATTGCTAAAATATTGACTGCAGTTTTTGCCCAATGTCATACATGTCAGAGCTCTGAGCGAAATACGAAAAGATGACATGTTCTGCTATTATTAGGAGTCGTTTATGGACTGAAAATATGAGACTGATAAAGGCAGAGTTTTATTTCATCCGTAGGTAATTGAAAATATTGCAAAATTAACTATATTTTAAGAAATAATCACAAAATATTTTGTCAGCTTATAGTTTGACATGCACAAGTGACAATCAATATTGCTTGCAGTAGTCGATAATTTTATCGATAGTATATATTAGTTATGCAAGAATTTTAAAATATTATGTGTGGTAAAAATATTATAAAATGTAATAACATTCAATAACATAATCAATAGTTATATGCTACAAAGTTTTCGAAATAAATAAATTTTGAAATTTAATATATTCATACATTTTTCTAAATAAGGCATTAAATTGTTAATAATTGAATAAGTTTTGTTTACATTTGAAATATCAAAAACTTAAGTTTTAGTTTTCCTGCAAACCACAACATTCAATATATGTAAATGGCTGTACGCAACTGGTAGAAAATCCAATGGGTTCCCACAAAAATCAAAAGCATTTGTTCAAAACATAAAACTGAAGATGATTTTTTTCGTTTATCCAATAAAGGCATTTGAGATCAAGATTATACTTAATTTTATACAAGAAATTTCAAATAAATTTATCCATATTTTGCTGTTTATTTTTAACAAACACATTTAAATAAAATAAAAAAAAATAACTGGATGACTTGTTTAGCCAAACATCACTGCGTTGAGGGTTAAAATTGTTATAGATTAATTGTTGTTTGTTTATTTTCCAAAAAATTGCGAGTGAAGGTGACGTCAACTCCAAAAGATGATTTCTCATTTTTATGAAAAAACTGCTAAGATAATAAAAAATATTTTGACACACACACACACACGTACTCTACATAATTTTAAGGCAGAAAGTAATGACGAATACGACGGTCAGCTAGTAATTTATTAAAAATGTATTTCGAACATAGAGAAGGAACAGAGAGGAACTATCGATATAATGTAAACATGGCACAACACTATCAAAGTGTTCCCAAGAGCGAATTTCTTTTTTGCACAGTATAACGAAAAATTATTTCAACGAATTAACGTCGAGCGATATTAGATTTTTTATTTTGAACATGTCTTTGAAATGTTTGCACACAAAACTAAACTGCTGTCTTCCATTTAAATATTGTATTAAGTACAGACAGGATACATCGTGCAAATTTTCATGACAGCTGGTAACACATAATTGTGCTTTCCGTAAAATTAGTACGTATTTTTAACATAATAAGGGCTTCTTTTGCTTAAAGTTTTTTAGCCAATGAAAGTCCCATTTTCATGGTGTGATAAATAGGTAAATTTTTATGATTGTGTGAAAACTGGCGTCCACGGTTCTAGTACAAATATAAGTACATTATCATTCTAACCTTTTCTCTGTTCTGTGGCCGCAACAACATGATTGATCTATTCGTTTTACGCCCTATCAATATTCAAACATAGGATCTCGACGTCGGCAGTCAAACCTACCAATCACTACATCATCGAAATGTTCATCATAATAAAAGACATAATATGTAAAATCATAAGTCAATGTCAACATATCAAGTCAAATTTAAAACTCTTGTTTAATTTTCCCTTTAAAAATGTATTAATTCTGAATATGAAAATGTGCTTATATATAGAAGCAAATGCTTAAACTGTTTATGAAACTGCATTAGCATCTTATTTTTGTGCTTTGCGTATAAACAGCTGTTTTCACCCATTATTCTTATGCACACCCGAGCTTGCGACTCAAAGGAGTTTAACAATACTACAAAGGTTTGACAAATACGAGTGTCGCATAATGTTTGCATCAAATATTGTTCACTTTGCGTCTTTGCCAGTTCTCTTTTTATGTAAAAGAATACAGGATTTTGCATTCCAAATTCCAAAGAGCCACAGATAATCGGAAAAATACTTGTAGACGTTTAATAAAATAATATAATGAGATGAAATTGATTTTGAGTTAACAACTTAGTAACACGTAAATGGAATTGTTAACATTGGCACTAGAAGAGTATAAAATACCTATTTCATTGGGTTATTTCGCCTTATTATGTTACAAGTGGAACTTAAAGAACAAGTTTTTTACTTAACAAAATGTGGTAGGTTTGGATTAGAAGCTATAAGTTTTCATGAATTTATGTCTTGTTTAATAATCAAAGTCAAAGGCAATATTGTTTATTCCAATAGGATGAATTAAAACCACTTTTAACGTCACTAGATATAATCACTAATTCAAACAATTCATTTCCAAGAGGCAGTATCCTCAATGTAATCAATTTTACCTACAGCCTACGTTTGATTACAGATTGAAATTTATTTATTGATTAATCTCGGATTGCGCTAGGGAGTACCTAAGTTATAGAGACTGATTTTTTAACGAATTTCTTATTCTATACTAACCTACTGTATGGATCAACAATTTTTTTTTCTATTTCTTAAATATACATTATGTACATCGTATTTATAAGAAATTCCAAAAACCGCTATATTTCTCCAAAAATACTAGAAAACACAAACAATTTTAATTAAATGTATAAATCTTATTAAATTTGCAAAACTTGTCACCATAATGCTCATAAATATTCAGGGAAAAATTATAACCAACCTTATATTTGCGGAGAATTTTAACAAAAAATTTCAATATTATACGGTACGAAAATTAATTACACACTTATATCTGAATAATAATCTGTATGCATAAATTGAACATGCGATGATTTTGGTAAATTACACATTTTTATTTTGTCACTTATATAGTATTTTTTTTTAACGTTTTAACAAGAATTCTAATTGTCAAAGTTCGAAATGTGTCAAGAGGGCTTATAACCTATAAGTTATTACGAGCTAATACAGTTTTAGTCTTCATATCATAATATTCAATACTAGCTATAACGCGCGGCTTTACCCTCGTAGTTTAATATTGTATACAGCATCATAATATTATAAATAGAAGTAGCCTATGGAAGAGTATTTTTATTTTCCTTTTATTTTCTAATGGCGAAATATATTTTTTTAAACCGGTCCAGTAGTCCACACAAAAACACAAATGTTTCTTCTATATAATATTAGTGTAGATGTCCTTTAAAAATCAATTTAATACATGTATAATACATATTATAAGCTTATTTAAACGCAACAATGAACATTGCAATTCTTGGTGAACAAAATTTGTACTGATAAGAATTTGTCATGACTAATGCCAACAATAAGTTTTATTTCTTTTAAGATATTTATGGGAAAAGTTGGTTTCCAAGATTTTTCCAGTAAAGTACTTAAACGTCAATCAAAGTACGCTTTATTGTTTTTCATAAAAATAAAAACCTTTTATTACTTTCACGAAACGTTAACTTTAAGGTCTTAGATGTCGATCAAATGGATTATATTTTCATTTCGGGAGGTAAAATATTTTATCAATTTATTTAGTGATGTAGACTTTTAGTATGAACGAGTAGTAATACAACTTATATGAAACTTGTTCTAAAAAGAGAGTACGACAGATTAAGTTATAATACTTCATAATAAAAATGGTGATTTTTGTATTTAGTTCAACTGAAGATGTTGTTTCTTTATTTGTATAAAGTGTAGCTTTCTTAAGGTCAGGACAAGCAAAGGAGCATGTGGGTCATCTGATGATAACTGATCACTGAATTTTGCCTTAACTCCGATCAAATTGAACACGTACAAAGTTAAAATATATCGTAAAGAAGCTGAAATATCAATTCCATCGGTTTTGTCCCATACGTGTGCCCACACACGATTTGAGCTCAGATATTGATGGACCGCTTCGGACGACAGTTATATATGGCGATGTTAAAAAACGCCCGCCTTGCTTATTTTTGTCAAAGGTTAACGGAACATGCGACAGTGAATAATCACAGTAGTTCCCGGTAATAATGAATGTATTGAACTACGGTGGCAGACAGAAGGATTAATTGATAGTTTTTGATAATTTGGAATTTTTCTTTTAGCTCAGTTTTCTACAAGCATTTTAAAGAATGGTTATAGATCCACTTACTATATTTATCAGTGATGAAAATTAGTATTTTAACATATATATCTAAACAGTGAAGTACCCCGTCCTTTATTGATCAATGTTTATTTAGAGGCTAGATGATCAGCCTTCTGTCCCCTACCTTATAACATTTTTGTCACATTTATTCAACCCAGGGCCTCTCGCTTGTAATGCCTTACCGAAGCAGAAAAAATATTTTAGTAAGAATCATTAAATATTGTTGGAAAACCTACAGACAAAACTACTATGTGTTCAAAAGCCTTGTTAAAAAATATAAAATAAAAGCTACCCACCACCTCTAGGCCATTCCTAAATCCAAGTATAAAGTTATTCACGTTATATGCAAGATCCAGAAACACAAGTTTGTTTCAAAATATGAATTGGAGTAAACAACATTACTCATCTTTGTACTAACCTGAACCGGGACTTCAAAGGGATACATGTGTTGGTTACCACTAGCCGAATGGGAACCAGTGAGACGAAATGTAACTGTGGGTTTCTAGGTCATGAGCACAATATGTGTAAACATGTTTACGAGGATTTAATCAACATGTGTACGGGGATTAATCAGTAATTACTAGATAATTACAATTACACGTAGTTTATTTGAAATGACATGAAAATTTGACATGAAAAATTGTTTCATTTTATTTGTATATTTTTTGTTTTGTTTTGTACATGAAAAATTCTTTTTTAAATATGAATCCCATTTATATAAATTATGTAGTATTTTATTTTTAAAATAATTCCATAAGTTTTATATCAAAATCAATCAAATCAAAATATTACGCCAACCCTGTTCTTCTAAATATCACTCTCCGATTTCGACATCTCATTTCTTGAGATTGAAAAATAACAGTATAATAAAGTCTATTAATACAATAATATAGTCAACATATTATTAATAAAGTTCACATTACACATTAAATGACACACAAATACTATTACACAAAGTAAAAACACTCTTACTTATTTAAAGTTACGTTTGCAGATCGTCGCTAAGCCCACTCATAGACCGTAAACAAATTGTTTGCTGACTCTGGGACGAGAGGGTGGCCCGTAAATACGACCTAAACTATTGCAAATTACCTGATACAATTACCCCGATGCTACGAAATGCTACGGGGTGCTACGAAATATTTGATTGTTATTTTATTTTATTTTATGGTCTTCTTTGATATCTGAAATTTTAATTAATTAAAGGCGTGACATAATTGCTGACTTATAAAATATAAATATATTTAAATAAATATTCAAAAACCAGGTTTTATAATTCTGAATACATCAGTATGCATAAATTGATCATACGAAAATATAACATATAATACTCAAGAAAATATAACTACTATATTCCTACATATAATACTCCTAATTTTTTGGCGACTTATTACTTGAAATTAATAATAACCTATAAAATACTCTATCAATACAATTATGAAATACTAGCCTCGGCCCGCGGTTTCACCTGCGTTATTCCCGATCCCGTAAAAATTCCGGGAAAAAAATAGCCTATCACCTAAAACATCTTATAGCCTAACTGCATACAATTTCATGAAAATCTATTCAATAGTTTGACGTGATTCACACATAAACATTCAAACATCTAAACATCCAAATTTTCACATTTATAATATTAGTAGGCACTCCGAGATATAAGTACCCAAAACTCTCTTTCCTCTTACTTATTTAAAGTTGTGTTTTTAGACCGTCACTAAGCCCACTCATAGACCGTAAACAAATTGTTTGCTGACTCTGGGACGGGGCGGATGTCCCATAAAAACGACGTAAACTATTGCAAATTACCTGATACAATTACCCCGATGCTACGAAATGCTACGGAGTGCTACAAAATATTATTGTTATTGCTGACTTATAATGTATAAATATATTTAAATGAATATTCTAAAACCAGTTTTGATCAGTATGATATAAAAGTTTTAGGTATACAAAATTGTAAAGGACCCTGATTTTGAGGAGTTAACTCTAACCATCTTTCTAATCTTCCTTTGTTTTTTCCCATATACGTACACATGATGTTTTACAATCAATAAATGAAGACGGCAAAGTTACAAATTAGATACATAAATATAACATTTACACTCAGCGAGCAAAACGTAGTACAAAAATAAATATAAATCACAACCCACAAAACGGAGGTTTGAATAAGTAAATGTTTGCTAAAGGGTAATTTTATTCTCCCCGGCGTACAATTAAGCTACCCGATATTGTTGCCAAAGTCTTCTAATTAAACTTCTGCTTCTTGTATTATGAAAAAGTCAATCAACCCCTCAAGTTTGGAGTCCGTCGGACCCATGTCAGGCATTGTACAACTCGCGGTTGTTAAGAATTTCTTTATATGAGAAACTTCTATTGAACACGGCATACACACATACACGCCAATGACCACACTTATAGCACGTGCGTAAATACATGCCTGTTATATTTTTGGCATTTTGAAGTCTGTAATTAACTCTTATGGACACACCTCAAGTTTTGACAAACCTCGTGCTGCGCCGGGAACTTATTTGTACACCTATTAAGTAGTAATGTAATGCTTTATTTACTACTAGCTTTCCGCCCGCGGCTTCGCACGCGTGGCCTACTAATTTCTGTAGTTTAGAGCCGCCCAAAGTTTAAAAAAATTACGATCGCAGGATCGCTGATATATTTGCATGTCTATAGTTTTTTGTATAATTTTCTATGGAAATAGGTTTGAAAAAACCTCACAGTGCGCGCGCCTCTTCAAAATACAGAAAATTGTATCCCATGCAAGCGAAGCCGCGGGCTGAGAGTTAGTTATTTTTTGAAGGTTTTTGAGAATTTATTGAGTGTTTTAACGCCTTAATCTATACGTTAAGAGTATAAAAATACATGTCCGCAACTCAACCAAAATCTCTCATTGTCACGTGGTATGACATTTTCACGACTTTAGAAGCGTATATCACAAAAAATATTTATTTTAGCAAAAAACGTATTGAGAAACCTGTATTTCATTTTTAAAGACCTATCCAATGACACCTCATTTAATTATGTATGCGTGAATTCATTTTTTTACCCTCCGTTTACATGTATGAAAAGCCACCCCTAAAAATATTTTTTCAAATAAAATGTAGCCTATAAGTTGCACCTAATATAGGTCTATTAGCATATGAAATTTTATCAAAATCTGCCCAGTGGTTATTACGTGATTGACGCACATACAAACAGACAAACAGACAAACAGACAAACAGATAAACAGACAAACAGACAAACAGAAAAAAAAAATCTAAGCATGGTTTTGGTATCTATAGAACATACATATTGCATACCAATTACTCTTTTTGAAAAATATTCAATGTACAGAAATGGTTCGGTTACTGTTTTATTATATGTATAGATAATATCTATGAAAACTTTCCTTTTTGTTTATATAGTATACGTTTATAATTGACCGATATGCGAGGTCTTACAATCAATATTGACTCTATGACCTAAAGCAGGGATTAAATAGATGAATGTTTGTCCGAGGATATCTGGATATGGTTTATGCCATCTTTATAAAATTTTGTACGCACATAGTATAGATAAAAAAAAATCTTGTGTACAAATGGGCGAAAGCGATAGGGGGCGAAATAGGCGATTTTCATATGAATATAGCCGAGTGTGGTATCAATTAATAGATCTTGATTTATATTTTTACGATGTCTAGCTTGGAGCGAGCCTATAGTAGTAACTATTTTTCAAAAGTCACAAAGTCAAAATGTTTATTTTCCAAATTGGCCTTTGTTGAGGCGCTTTTAGAACGTCATTTACATTTGCTTAATAAATATATATATTTTTTTTTATTTACCACCGATTCGGAAGGCTGTCTCTACCGAGTCTATTTTAGTCATTTTGTGTACATTGTATCAAGTTTAGTGAATAAATAAACACACCACCCCATTTGTTAGGAAGGACATTTATACGGAATGTTTGGCACAATAGACCATATAGCACTGTTGTAGTGCATAAAGGTATTCACGATGACAAAGCATTTTTAAAATCTACTTTGAATACTACTTTATATGATTTCACAGAAAATACTTGGAATATCTTTCGTGAAATACGTGTTCACGGGAAAGCCTTTGCTACACTTTATACTGCGTATTTTTTATTTCATAGTAATCGTTTTGAAATCTTAACACATAATGGGGGCTTATTCATATATTCAAGCATTATTTAAAAATGACTTTACTTACCCTATAGTGAAATTTATCATCAACTTTCAGTCACCAGTAATCCGAGATATTTCAAGTGTTTTATAAAATTCTTATAAAACTGATAAAAAATTACATTTTATTCTATCAAATCGCATGTGCTTCACAGCCTCGGGGATTTTATCATTATCCAATCTACGTGTTGATTATGTTAACGGAAATTATGAAAATATAGAGCATGATACTGATTTACACCGATTTTTTGTAAAAGAGTGGTAACTTCCCTGGTGCGAGCTTGACTCAATTCTTGCCGTAGCAATGCTCGGCTCCTTCTCTAGAGATATATTAATAAGCGTTTTAATGTTCAGTAAGACGATGCGTCTCCGATAACAACATAGGCTTAAATTCAAGTAACTGCAATAGATATAGTTCACTGATGTCATAATGGTGAAAACCGAAAATATATGCCCATATGAATGTACAGTTTTACCCATAATTGTATATATAAAGTCAGATGATAGCAGAATAAAAATGTAATTTCTTTAATCATTTGTTAAATATTAAGTACTTTATAGGGTTTTGTTTATGTTTTAAAAATAAAAATAAAGGCTCCTTACTTCATAAATCATTATAAAATCATAGAACTTTAACTCAAAACCAAGCTTCTGAAACTCTGATTACTTAAACCGTAGTAATCAAAGCTTTGATTACAAGATTCGTAATTAAGAATAAATCAAAATACCTTCATAACCAGTGCCGAGGGATGAAAATACGGGGTTCTTTCTCTCTTTCATTATAAAAAGTAAGAAAGAGAGAGGACGTTATTTGTTAACGGTTCGGGTACATTTATAAAATCTTTGTGAGCGTCACATTTACTGATTTATGATGAGGCCATAACGCACCGCCACCTGAGCTGACAATTTTTATCGTCCATTAAGAGAATGGTTCATTATTTTACGATAAGCCGTGAAATGTAAGTATAAAAGCCAAATACCGCTGAGGTTAGACCAACATAAAATCACTATATCGCAGTGCCGCAAATTGAATGCAAATGAACCGTGATGTCCAAACCGTATTTACCTGGGTGAAATCATATTATAGCTTTTATCACTAACTACGTATTTAGATGATTATTTAGAGAGGGATTGTAGGAGTGGTTTGAACCATCTTTTAATGTTTTCGTGCTCAGTGCATAATTGCTCTATGCATCCTATTTCTTACTATTATAATATTAATTATAGATTCTTGTTTGGATGTTTTAATTGTACAGAATATATTTTTATAAAATTTCGTATACAGATAGACTACAATCCAGGATTAGGTGATAAGATTCCTTTATCTACACTAATATTATAAGGAGGAAAACTTTGTTTCTTTGGTTAATGAATTGGCTCAAAAACTACTGAACCGACCTTAATACCGATTTTCTTTCACCATTCGAAAGCTACATATATAAAATAATAATTATTATGCTACGGGAGTGAAGCCGGGTGGATCAGGTAGTTGAACTATAAATTCCTAATTTAACGCCAGCGAAGTCACAGACAGAAGTTAGTCATTTATAAATTGAATTATAATACCGAAAAATATTATTTTTTGTCATTGCTTTAATCTTACTTTTTATTGATATATGTTTGGTCGTGGAAAAAAAAATAAATTTATTACACACCCCCGTGACCGAAACCGCGGGCTGCAATTACTTTTTACACATTTAAGTTAAACCGTAGCGACCGTTAACGAAATTTTAGTGAATTATTTTCCAGTCAATTTATTTTATCACTGCTGACGTGAATCCAAAAATCAAACTTTACTGATTGCCTACATCAATTTAAAATTACTATTTAAAATGGGCTGTTCAGGTCTCGTGTTGATACAAACATAATTAGAGTGTGTCTTTTCTACAATAATATTATAAAGAGGAATAATTTTTTTTTGTTTGTTATAGGCGAAACTACTGGACCGACTTGAAAAATTGTTTTACCATTGGAAACCAATATTATCCATGATAAACAT
Organism: Phoebis sennae; assembly: GCA_001586405.1. Taxonomy (NCBI): domain Eukaryota; kingdom Metazoa; phylum Arthropoda; class Insecta; order Lepidoptera; family Pieridae; genus Phoebis; species Phoebis sennae. The sequence goes on along the minus strand of LQNK01001746.1, from coordinate 43,976 downwards.
AAGTCATATTACATTATGCTACGGGAGCGAAGCCGCGCGGAATAGCTAGTTAATATACTTTCTTACAATTAAAAATAAAGATAATTATATACTATAATGATATAAAGTTTTCAAAAAGACCGCTGAAGCTCCAATATTGTATGAAACGATATTTGCTTTTACCTATGCGATAGTGGCGTTTCATCTATTTGCGTTCCATCCTAAAGTTGTTATATAGCGCTGACCTAATATTACGACGGACTTCGCTTATTTGACTTGATATTTGAGATAATTTTAATTAGTTTTAGTTCGGCACTCACTATATTTACTTGTGTTGCAACTCTCCTGTGTCAGAATATGGGAGTAACAAATTAACTGTATATTGCAGTTTTAGTTTGAGTCTAGAGAAGGTTATTTTATGTAAGGTCGAAAATATTACACCTTCAAGATACAACGAACATTGAACACATTGCACAATGAATCGTCTGGGATTAAGCAAATACTTATCCGTCAAATGTTTATGGGAAAAAATTATAATTTATTTATAATATATTTACTTAATCTCTGGAATTCGTATAAAATTATCAATGTTTCACTATAATGGGTAGCCTATGATAGTCTGAAGTAATCAAATTCCCTGAAGGAAATTTAAAAATTGTCTAAATAGTGCTTCATCTAAATTTACAATACCAATATATACAATCTTAACTTTTATACCAATCAATAGACTACCAACAAATTGAATCCCTGTTTCCATAAAATGGTACTCTTGCGACAAACGATGAAGTTTCAAACAAACTTTCAACCACATTTATCTCTTCAGAATACAAAAAAAACCTATCTATTAAGTAATGCGTCAAGACTAACTTTAAGAGATAAGATTATTTTCTATTAGTTTTCAATCCACTAGATCCTTCAAAAGCCTGAATCAACTTGAAAACTGTTAACATTAGCTGTGTTCGCATTTTTCCCATTACCCACAACTTAATCCATCGAATGTATTCGCCCGCACGTCCATTGCTTGTGTTATGGAGTCCTGCTGATAGCTCTTAAAGGCTTTACTAGCCTGCTGTGACAAGCCTGCGCCCATAAATAATCCTTAGCCGAGCTTTAATGGACTGATGCATGTTGATTAACTAACTGTGTACTTAAACGATCAATAAAGTAATAAATTATGAGCTTTCTAACATTTTTACCGTATTCAATATGATCTTTCGTTAAGGGTTAACGATCTATATACCCATTAAACTCTAACTCTGAGACTGAATCGTGACTAACTCTGATGTGATAACCATTCACAGGTCAATGAAAATGGAAAAATAATAAGTTTTTCCCAAAAAATAGAACCGACTTCCTCACACTAGAAAGTGGAAAATAAATCTTTTTTTTTTTAAATCTGTTCAAAGTCTACCTATTTTCAATTAACAAGATTTTGCACTGAATTTGTATAGATTTCAAACAAAATAAACTAAAAGTTATTTTCTACTTTTTACTGTGAGGAAGGTGGTTCTATTTTTTGGCATAAAGTTATTTAAGATCTTTGGATCAAAATCTATACGAAGACTCAGTTCTAATAGCTTTGCCGTAAATATTTAACAAAAATATTTAATAATAATACAATACAATATAAATACAATATTTTTGAACTGTCATACATATACCTACTATATATTAAATTCTTATGTTGTTATTATCAGTTTTAATTTTATGTCTTGAATCATCCATAACGACTGCAATATGAAAAATTCTTGGTAAATGATTTTATGGTCCCTGAAATATGCTTGAAATATAAATTCTCGTTTCCGGACAGCCAGTGTCATAAACACAACCGGTAAAGAATTGACTATCTATTTTTATAAATGAAATCATCAAATGAACCGATTGTTCTCTCGTTACCGACTCCCACTTTTTTTACCCTCACATGAAAAAGCAATTTATTTGAGGTTCTCATTAAAAACATGCCTTAAATTTTTGATTTATATAGATTTCAGAACGAATGTAATATACTTCTATATTTCTATTTTTATTTTGTTGTATTCCAAATTAAAAAATAATAATCGGTTTTTAATCGAATTCGTTTTGCCAAGATTTATATCGTTCAAACTTCGAGAATTATTTTATATCACGCCTGAAATGATTAGTAACATGGACATTCATGTTCAATAACATTCTTATACGAAATAGGTCATACTATATCGATGTATTTTGGGAAATTAATCTATAAATTACATCCTACATCCTACAAAAGCTTATTTTCTTTTCACGTCAACACTTTATCGAAAAAAGTTACGTTTAATATTAAATCCTTTTTTATGATATAAACTTCTTATGCCTACAGATTAATTTCAGTATACGTCGTTATTTTATTGGAAAAGACTCGCGTTTAATCCTTATCAAGTGTAAGGATCTTATGATCCTAAGAGGACAAGTTTATACTTTCCTAATTTTGATCGAAGATTACTGAAGATTGCCTGGTTTGCTTTGAATTTATAATATCAAATTTAACTATAATGTATCTATTGCAAACTTATTTGTTTTTTTAAGATTTTTACGTCGAAATCGTGTATATATTCTACGTAATAGGGATTCACTATTTTTACTTATTATTACAATTTATAATCTTGCAAACCTTATATTTCATTATTGAAAATCACCTGCTTTATTCTGTAATTAAAATTTTAATATACTTATGACCGACGGCTTTGGAAACAAGATAACAATTCCAAAAAATTTTTGTAGTACAAATATCATTTCTTAGAAAATAATATTTCGTGCTCAAATTACAAATTTCGTAAATAAGCGAAGAAAGAAAATAACAAACAGGTTTTTTGGGAACATTGAGAGATATTAAATCTCTTTTCAATCATCTGTCGCGTCAGATATTGGTAATAAACACCCAAAGAAAGGGGGAAATACAATAGAAGAGAAGCAAAGGTGTGAATGAAATTGGATTTTGCGTATACCATAATAATTCGTCAAAGGACCCTGTCTTGCAGATGCGAATTGCAAATTACATTTCTTTCAACCCAATGTTTTTACCGTGAGGAAAAATCTATTAAGAATTTTTAAAAACCAAGGAACAAGAAGAAATATAGGGAAGTAAAGTTTAAAGATATAAAAAGAAAAAATTATCAGTATGCATTTATAGAAAAAAATGGCATTTTTTAAAGAGTGAATTCTAGTTAAAATATTTTTCAACTAACACATTAAGATGACAATAAAATTCTGCAAACAGGTTTTTTAATATCCTAACTACACAATACGTTATAATCTACTATTAAACAACTATTCTTTTATCACTTAACACATTGTTCTTGAAAAGAAATTGTAGATGGTGTAACATAATTTCCGATGGTAATATAAGTTCGCTCCGAAAAGGCTCGGCCACTAATACTATTAAGTAATTTACTAATGGCCATTATTGTGTTCATACATCAAGCTCATCTATACATATAATAAAGGAGTAACCGAACCATTTCTGTACATTGAATATTTTTCAAAAAGAGTGATTGGTATGTAATATGTATGTTCCACAGATACCAAAACCATGGTTAGAATTTTTTTTTTCTGTTTGTCTGTTTATCTGTTTGTCTGTTTGTCTGTTTATCTGTTTGTATGTTCGTCAATCACGTAATAACTACTGGGTAGATTTTGATAAAATTTTACATGCTGATAGACCGATATTAGGTTCAACTTATAGGCTACATTTTATTTGAAAAAAATATTTTTAAGGGTGACTCTCCATACATGTAATCGGAGGGTAAAAAAATAAATTCGCTAATACATCATTAAATGAGATATCATTGGATAGGTCTTTGAAAATAAAATAGAGGTTTCTTAATGCGTTTTTTGCTAAAATAAATATTTTTTGAGATATACGCTTCTAAAGTCGTAAATGTGTACCACGTACCACGTGACAAAATGAAATGTTGGTTAGGTTGCGGACATGCTTTTTTATACTTTAACGTATACGTTAAGAGTATAAAAGGCATGTCCCCAATATCTATAGGTTAAGACGATAAAAACGCTTAATGAATTCTTAAATACCTTAAAAAAATAACTAACTCTCCGCCCGCGGCTTCGTTCGCGTGAGCTAAATTTTTTTTCTATTTTGAAAAGGCGTACTGTCAGATTTTGGTCAAACCTATTTCTATAGAAAGTTTTTAAAAAATCTATAGACATGCGTAATATCAGCGGTCATGCGACCGTAATTATTTTAGAATTTTGTTGTGCGCCTCTACAAAATACAGAAATTAGTAGCCCACGTGTGCGAAGCCGCGGGCGGAAAGCTAGTAACTAAATAAACGAGAAATACGAAGATCATTCTTGTTTCTTGTATTTGTTTTGTTTTTATGGCAAAGAGATCTATTTATAGCTATTTTGCTATAAGATTGTATTTATTTGTAATGTCTGGAGACAACGTTTATACAATTACAATTTATTTTGTTTAGTTGCCTATAATTGTAACGCATAGAAATTCCGCACTAGGTAGTACTTTCGGTGCTATACGCAGACATACCGTTCGAGTTCTATGGTCGGACATATGGTGCTAAGTGAAAAAATCTAGCGCTACACTTTCGACGCTACGCGTAAACATCTCGTGCTATGCGATTTGCTTTCATTCAATTTATTACCCGTGATATAAAATAAACTTAATAAATTGTATTGTGACTTCTTGGTGGATTTTAAGTATTGAATTAAAGACTTTTTTACACTATTTCCACTAATTATTAGAAAAACTTTACTTAATTACAACCGGTTTCGAAAATTCATCATCAGATAGTTTTCGAAATAAACTTCAAAGAAAATTTCCACTTTATAACAAAACCTTACTCTCGCTTAATTTATCTATTAGGATAGCGCACAGTCCAGTAAAATACAGAAGGCGTTTATCTACAAGCTCGTATAATAAAATTTATCAGGACACAGACGCAGCAAACACCCAATACCCTAGTAAATAAAACTTCGCAATCTCATAAATAGTCATCGCGATACAAGCAAGTCACGCCAGGCAATATAACGTAGCTCTTGCTAAGCTAAAGAGAAGTTAAATATATTGAAAAAGATAAATTGTAGGAAGACGGTTTGTTTTGGTTGGTGGTTTTGTCGAACTTGAACATGATAAAAGAATCGTCAAAAACTTCCTTATTTATATTTTTTAAGCTAAATACAATAAGGTACTAGGCCATCATGAAGTATTTATTGGTGCATGACTGAAATAAAATAAAAATAAATATTCAAGACAACACTCCGTCGTCTTGTCCCAAACTTAGCAAAGCTGTACTATGGAAACTACTTATAGACATACTTCAACATACTTTTTTTTTGTAAACACATACATACTATACACAAATAAACACCCGACAGTAGAAACTTACAATGTCCATCACATAATAATTTTCTAGGCGTGGGATCGAACCCACACCCTCCGGCTCAATACACCGTGGCATCCGTGCGCCACTCGGGTTGTCAAACAATCATTGCGAAAACAATACTCACAAGTTATTGGCAGTGGGTTTTTAAATCTTTATTTATGGCCTTTATCGCATGGCGTTAATGTCACTCGGACCAGAAGATTTTAAAAAACGATGTTATTGAGATATTCACATTGAAATAATATATACCTTATACACGTATTGTTCAGCCCAGGCGACGTAAAGTGTTTGTACATAAACGCCTAGTGTTACTACAAAAAAGCTTCAACAAGCTTAAAGAGTATTTGCACAAAAGATCGTGAGACTAATGTCTTTGAAAGGCATCTTCAATAAAGTTTTTCACAATGACTGACAGGTAGTACAAAGTACCCCGACTCTTGTATTATTTTACTTAGTGATGGTTGGAGGTGAAATGTTTATCTCAAATAGTTCAAGAAGTCGACCTAAGGTCGTTAAAAGTTACCGCTTGTTCCTAGGTCACTTGACTTTGAAAAGTGCGATTGTACTTTGCGAGTTCGGAATTATTTTCTTTAACGATTTTTTCAATGGGAAAAGTTAGGAGCTTCGATATTTAAATGTTTTATTGTGAAACAACAACAGTACTACCTATTTTTTAAATGTACTAAATAGAAATACCCGAATTAATGGATTTCTAGAGTAGATTAGTTCGTTTACTGATTAATATTTTAATTCAATCTTAACGTGAAAATAAAACGTCATGTAATTGCAATAAACTAAGCGGATAAATGACTACCGACTATTAAATTGAAGATTGGTTAAGCTTCTTACTGTTTCCTTGTCGCTTTTATTTTCGGTCCTTGGCAATAATAACCCTTTAAACCCCCTGTATGGGGTATTTTCTAACATAATCTATTTTGCGAAAATCGCTCATGTATTCTTCGGAGAAATCAAACCTTGACCCTTTTAAAGATGAGATTATTTTCTTATTGCAGAAAAGGTAAGTAAGTATACTTATGAGTTTTAGTAAGATTATAAGTAGGTATGTATGATACAACACTAATTAAACTTAATATGTATCTGTATTACTATTTTCTGGTAATATAATCCATTATTCATCTTAGATTCTCAAAGAAACTTTTGGAATGATTTTAAACGATCAGTAATATATATATAAATATGTATTCAGTTCTTACAACTATTTTACCCTTCGTTTGACCAAATTACGAAGAATGACGTCATACCTAGAAAAGCTCTCAATTCCTTTTGTTAGTTAGCTAACGGGTTATAGAATTGGAGAATGAAATAAGAATTGTTGCCAATTTGATGCGGAAAATATTTTTTATTTAGAATTGGAACGAGCTTTCAATACAAAATAAACTGCAAAAATCTATGCCTAACAATGTTTTGGACATGACTTTTAGTAAGACCAAAAAAGATCCGAGCATTTTTTTAATTACAGTGTACAGGTACTGCATTACTATATAAAGGTATAAATACTAGAATACTGGAATTGAAATTTCGAAAAAATACAATTTATCAATATATAGTATTTTATTTACCACTAGCTTTCTGCCCGCGGCTTCACCCGCGTGGACTACAAAATTCAGTAC
>LQNK01001746.1:0-36108 GCA_001586405.1 Phoebis sennae | reverse complement strand
TATATCAGCGGTTCTGCGATCGTAATTTGTTTTAACTTTTGCTGTGCGCCTCTAAAAAATACAGAAATTAGTAGCCCACGCGTGCGAAGCCGCGGGCGGAAAGCTAGTTACTTAATAAAAAGTAAAAACATGAAAACTCTTAAGTAGAGAAATTAATTTATGACTTAAAATGGGATAATAACGATTAAATGTCGTCGCTTCCTGGAAAGATGTCGCAGAGTCAATTTATTTATATTATTGCGCGATTTAATATTATTATGCCAAGTATATTTTAGTCTCTGTTTAAAAGCACAGTGAAAAAATCAACTCAATCAATATACCTGGAGGTGATCAATTACGCCATTTATTTTTTACTAGCTAATCCGCGCGCCTTCGCTTCCATAGCATAATGTTACATATATAGCCTATAAAATATAGCCTATGTTACTCGTGGATAATGGTTTTCGAATCGTGAAAATTTTTTTGCGCCTATAATAACCAAAAAAACAAATTTTTCCTCTTAATAATATAATTTTAGATAATACATTATATGTGTCACTTTTATTTCTATATCGCTTACGATAAAAATTGTAATGGAATAATGTATAAATTAATTTATATATATATCGGGATCACATATTGATGTGAACAAGACGCGTTAACAAACTACGCTTCCAAGTAACTTTCTGTGCCTGACCTACTTCTTCCCAAATGTTGCAAAAATACAATTACATGTACCACATAATTGGAAGCTAATAGCACCAACAAGACTACACTTATCCCGCCTAATCACGTGATATAAGATCGAAGTGGCCGGGATTTACCGCGCGTAACCTGTAATAGAAGTTGCTCCCGCGGGTGCCTACGTGACAGGCGTAAATGGACACACTTATATTGACGGCCCTTTTAGGGTGGAACTCGTGCGAATATATTATTGCCCTCGTTTCAAACAAATAGAAGCGAACGGTTGATTTTTTTCTATCTTTTCGATTTTTCACCTTAAAGATAAATATAATATATTGTTAGTAACATTTGTTTACAGTAACTGAAATGTCAATGTCATGATAGTATAAAACAGTGGTGCCATCTATATAATTGATTATTGAGTATTATTTCGTATTTAGTCCTATGAAATATATGGAACATACTGTAGCATAAAATCATTAATATAAAAGTAATGGTAAAATAATATTTATAAAGATCAAAAACGTTATTACGTTTTTGATACCGTCCGTAAACAATAATTTACGCGGCAAAATGAAGTGATTTCTATTTAGGAAAATATTATAGCATTCGTTGTCAAAATGATGAATAGCGTTTCAGAATACTCCATCTTGAATTTTAATAAACGTAGGTCCAATCTTTTAGCTCGATGCATGAAAATAAAATGACAAATATTTGAAAGCGTATAAAGCCTTTACTGGATTAGCATTTCTGGAAAATGAAATATAACGGAATAATAGATAGAATTTCCGTATTAGTTTTTATTTAAATATTTCTTTGAGAGGATTTATGTACTATCTTTAAAAATGACGTGTGCATGAAAAATTACAACTGCGTTTTTATTTAACATTTACGGCTTTTATAAAAAACTAGCTGTAAAGCTTTACATTGTCTGTGATCAAGTTTGCAATATTAGCCTTCTGTAGGCTACATTCAATATTTATTAGCATTGTGCTAATTGGTTTTGAGTTAAAACAAGTACAAGGATCCTCCATTTGGCGCAAAAGTGGGCCTCCATGAGTTTTAGGCAGTAAGAATTTGACATAACCCAATCGCCTCCCCCGAGGTGGAAGAGTGTCCATGATTTCCTCACGAAAAAAGAAAAAGAAAAACGAGAAGCTAATATAACTTCTGTTTAAAAATTACTTTCTTTTAAGTAGCTAAAATTAATTTGTATGATTTAACTAGTTTAGATTTTTTATACATAAGAGAGTAATCAAGGCCGCCCATAGGCACTTACAATGCCAGAGTGAGGCCTCTGGCGTTGGAGAGGGGTAGGCTTTTCTCTTAAAGATTGTATTCCGTAGATGTTCGGAGATACCGATGGTGGTAAACAATACCACATGCATTTGAAGCGTATTATGCTCGACGACCAGCAATCTAGGTTAGGTCCGTCATGACGCTAATGAAGAATTATATTTTACAAAAAATGGCCACTCTTTGTTTAACATATATTGGTAATGCAAATCAGCGCAGCTGATTCAAACTTATTTTAGTTATGTATTCGATGGCAAGGTTAGGGGTCGATAGACCTTTTCTAGACAAGCCCCATCACCGCTTCATGTGCGATCGCATTAAACTCAACTTATTGTTTATAATTTGACACCCTTTTTACTCTATCACTTTCAACAATTAATAAAGAAATATATTTTAAAGTTTAGAATAAAAAAGATATGTATTTAAAGTGGAATAAACATTACATATATTTATTGTTTGTGCAAAAGCAGCTTAAATTAAATGAAAAAACTTCATTACTCGATGTCTATTAAAGTAACGACTAAATAAAATCCAAATGGTGTTACGGTCAAAGGCTGAAATTGTTATTGGCTTTCAATAGCGAGATTTAAAAAGTCATAAATTTTTACAGCTTTAAGACGGTAAGTTTATCGTTCGCTTTAGCATTTAAATTGTTAAGCAAAAGTTTTTAAATTATTGCGTTTTGTGTTGAGCAATTGAAATATACAACAATTACATTTTATGCGTTATTTTGGGTGACGGATTTTATATATGTGTATTTATATTTTTATAGAACTATAAATAAATAATTAAATAATTCACTAATTAGTGAATTATTTAATTATTTGATAATATGATACACTCGCTAGTACGTATCCTTATTTGTTTCCACAACAATACATAAAGATAAATTTGTTGTTCTATTAACACACACATTTTAATGTAAAATTGAATTAATCATAGCAGCATTGTTTTTTTCTACATATTGAACACACGTTTAAAGAGTTTTAAATAGTACTGGGACTACACAGTTCTCGTATGTTTTAAAACTCTGAACAAATCGTATGAGTTATTAGAATGTAAAATATACTTATGCAACCAAAATATTACGACTTAATGATATCAAAAGATACCTAAACGTTCAACATCGCACCAATATTCAGGGTCGCATAAAACTTGGATACTCGATGTTCGATAATCGAATTACTATCCACCGTATCGATTCCAGGGAATCGCCTCCGGTTGCAATCTGTTGCTCTGGTAAGTCGAGGCCGTAATATTTATGTGTTTCGAAACGTTTTATTTGTCTTTCTGTATAACTATTGAATTATTGCTTTCTTTATTAAGTCGTATATTATAGCGCAATATAATTTAGTAGTAGGTTATGTGAAATGCTAGATTTAACTATACCTTTTAGCGTGGTCATATTATTTCGTATATATTATTGGATTGTTTTGCTAAGGTATATTAAAAATTTTACCAATTAAATTTGGCCGCTTTTAATTAAATAATATAATAATCTGATGAAACAGATATTTCCATAAGCATAAATGTGTTTCAAGCCTCGTAACTGAATTTAGTGCATAAATCGCATTATTTATAAAATATTTTTCTTGATAGTAATATGCCCATATTTTTAGTAATATTTCTTAATAGTAATTTTATTATTCAGATAATTAAATGTATTAGATGTAGAAAAATCGTGGAAGACATTTGAACAATTACAATACATGTTAAATGACATTAATAGGTATTTCAAACGGATATAAAATTTGGATGATATACCACTTTATAATTTTATTTTATTTTATTTCAAGAAAGGAAACGTAAAATAAATAACCCTGTACAATTAATTACCGCATAAAGTATTAATATAAAACATTGCTGTTAAATAAAACACAGGTGTAATAATTATTAAGCGTGCAATAAATGTAAATGTGATAGCGAACGTGATTGTTTTAATAACGTAAATTTTACCATGTTTCCGGCTTGCTGAACTCAAAATATTTTTTCTACGTTTGCAATCGTCGGTAACAGATATAAAAATATAATTTTTACAAGTGGTAAATTATGCTATATCTAATTTAAAACATAAACTTTAAAAACGTTTTATTAATTTAAGAAAGTTGAACTCAAAATAAAAGAAAAGTTTACGACGAGTTGATGCATGACGCAAGAATTTAAAACAATATCGTAGCGAGCAGTTACAAGAAAATAAAACGGGGAAATTTCAAGTTGTTTTACGTAGACAAACTGTTACGAAGTTTAGTTCCCGTGTTAACTGAGTTGGTTGCCGTTCTGCTTCGTAGGGCAGGGCACATACAGCGTAACAAACCTTGTACGGAGACAGAATTACTAGCTCAAATACTTGAAGCTACTGTTAGTTTTTTGTATTTAGTGAAAGAATGATCATGAATACTGTGTTTTTATTTGTCTTCGGGCCAAAAATACTTATTAAACTACTAAGAAATGAGGCGAAGAATGAACTAATACGTTCAAAATTACCAGATATAATTTTGTTAATTATTAAGTAATTTTTTTTTGTTTTTGTTAAGTAAAATTGAATATGCCTTGTTTTGCACACAAGTACAATATCCTCGATTTTATTATTTTTTTGCATTTGTTTTTTCTGTTGATATCGAGTAATAAATGGCCATTCAATCACCCTAACTTTATCAACATAAAATTTGTATCTAAACAAATTTATTGGTTAAAAGCAACATTCATTATTTAAGCTACATTAATCATGCATATTTCATTTGGAGTGGCCCTTTACAACAGTTGTCCTTAACACGAGTATGTAATAAAATTGGAACCTGCCTTAATCAGTATAATTTACAGCTCCCAGGTATACTCATTAAATATTATAGGCTGTGTGGTCTAGAATATAAAATTTTATGAAGCGATAACCTTCGTATAGCGTCCTTTACAACCTAGTTAATAAAGTGCAAGAGGAACAGATTATGGTTTGGATGCATAATCTAATAACTCCATAATATAGGTACGGTATTTGGTATGATACAGCAATATAAATGTTAATAAAACACAACCTTAAACTTAGAGTAAACCAATTTAGAGTAGTCGTAGAATGCGGTTCGCTTTTCATCCATATTATTTACAAAGTACATTAGCATAAACAAATAAATACGTCATCTATTTAGATGTTTCTACTTAAGGACGTATAGCAATTAAATGGGATTAAATTTTATTGTTTTTCACTTAATAATCGGTTTTTCATTAATCAAATTAAATCAGAATTATTTGCAAGAAAGTGGTTACAAGATTTTACATATAGTCTCATAGATCAACACATTCGCTAATTTCGAAATTTGTAACAAATTAGTTCATTTATTTATATATACCTCTGTCGACACAGGTGAAGTTTCTTCACTACGTAAATGATATTTTATACGCAAAATTCTCAAAAATAATCCATACCAAAATTGCCGTAAAAGGACAATTTAAGAACAATATCACTGTGCTTACATGACACGCTAAGCTCATTAGTTATGCTGATCACCGAAGAAATGACATAATACAATTTACTCGTACAAGGAAAATGCCGTTAAATTCTACCTTAAACGATAAAGTTGTATAAACAAAGCATTGTTATTGCCTTAAGACTTAGAAGCATGAATATATTCAATATTGGAGGAAGTAAAACGTACTTTTTTCTATTATTAAAGGAAGAGAGAATCGATGATAAATTTAAATAAACAGTTGACTGGTACGTGGGGCTATTGAAATTAAAAACATGAAACTTTAAAGGAGATGGCTTGAGACTTTCTAACACCTGGGACCCACTCATAAAAATTTAAAATCCTTTAAAAGCTTGACATGCAAGCATTCCAAAGAAAAGGCTAAGACACTGTAAGTAAATTTTGCAAGAATCCGAGCCAAACAAGCCTTCTTGTTATGTCTTTGTCCAAAGGTTTAAATTCAAAAATGCTACCTATATCGATATGATAAATATGTTGCTACAAAGGCATGCACTGTGATGCTTTCTGAAATTTAAAGCCATTACGTTGCTGTAAGAATATGGTCTAAGCTGGTTTTAAATTCTCAAAGCTTTTCTTGGACATTTGTATCCAAGATGTCATATTTTTTTGTTTATCTATTTTCGAACAACGTTCTCTTTTAAAAGGATTCAGAATTGTGTGGTACAACTTCTGATCGTTTTCAACAGCTAATTTTCTCCTAGAGTTTTCAAGTTTCATAGCCGTTCGCGGTTTCGTTACTGTATTGCAAACGCTGATTTTAGTTCTTCAACTACGAAGTTTGGACGCTATAACTTGAAGAACACTACAGCAAAAAGCATATTGAATCCGTGCGAAAGATATAAAATCAGTAATTAGCTCACGAATATTAATATAATGAACGCTTTCAAATATTGCTGACTAAATTCGGTTCATTTTACCGTAACGCAATATATTGCTAATAGCGCTAATTAAATTTGATCTTACAAAGCAGTACGGAGAGTGTCATTGCAATTATTACGACCGTAGGCTTGAGCGCGGTTATATTTGCATATAAACGAGCAATAATTGGGTAGCGTTTGTCACCAAACACTAACAGGACAATATAAACGTCTATTTAAGTATCAACCGACCACTAAATATGGTAAAAATGTCTTATTAAAAAATTGTTTATGGCGGAAGTAAATTGTTTGTGGTAAAGATAACGTTATCCGTTTTATTGAACCATAAAGTATAGACGCAATTTAGCATTTCACCCTTTTACACTTTAAAAGGGGTGGCTTGAACCAAAACATTACCGTTATTTCTATTAGAAACAAGTCACAAAACCTTAAGAAAATATAAACTGGAGTTTTAAGATGTAATATTTTAATTACTACAGTATAATTTGATCAGAGCATTTTGTCGACCGTAGCCAAAGACAGACGGTCACTGCTATTCATTTCCACGAAATAATACTCCAAATATATTATAATCTCTTAAAACAAAAACTTCTCAAAGTTGCAAGCGAAAAACAAAACAATTTCATAAAGACGTTGAAATTAACACTAAAAATCTCGTCACAGCTCTAACGAACCAATTAAAACGGAATAAGATGTAATTTCTGATTCGCTAACCCCTGCAAAACGACAAAGAAAGCAAGTTGTAATCTTGTAACTTGCGTTGTAATTTTGCCCGGGGTAACTCTTCAATTAATAAAACTCATTTCTCGACACCCACTGAGAATCTTCAAACTTTTCAGGTCAATAACCAAAAGGTGACTCTGCTTTAGCGATATTTGATACCTACTCCTTGATGACAAAATGTTTTTTCTTATAACTCTTGGTTTAAAAGACGAAGCTGTATTTTTCGAAGAAAACTGAATATTAGTCCTGTGATACAATATTCAGAAAAATAAGTTAAATATATGCTTATTGTTGGTTATTTTTATGTACAGGTTTAAGTTTATAAAACTAAAATGTTTATTTCATCGTTGCACTCTTTATAAATTTTTAATTTGATTTTAATTTACAGCAATAAAGTTAAATATTGATAAAATTTGTTACAAAGGGCTTTGACGTTTATACATTTCCATTTGAATAATTGAAATGCTTCTGCTGCAAACATTTAAAATATTTAAAAATTCCAAGTATTTTCAGACCGAATATTTTGATATTGCTCGTTCGAACTAAAAAACTTAATTAAAATTGACGAATTTCGACATTGATCTTATGAAAACGATACTCATTCATTCTTATTTTTGTTTCAGCTAGCACAAGACAATACGCTATAGCTCAGACTCATTCCTGATTACAAAATGTAAGTAATCTTTAATTTAAAAAAATTGGACGGAATTATATTTTATGTGCGGGAAAGAAAGAAGATTTTATGAATGGAATGAAATGTTTTTAACATGTTAACATATTCCCTGTATATTTATATACTTTAATTATTTAAAAAGGACTGAATACAGAATCCCTTTTATGAAATATATTTTATATTAATATCCAGCTGCTTCCCGCGGTTCCACCCACGCTACTATTAATAACTAACTTTTGTGAAAATAAATTATAGACCTTAGCTTTTTGAAATGAATGAAGCTTTATACTAATAGAAAATTTTGCTAATCGGCTTAGTATTTACCGTGAACTTTACCTATTAACAAAAGCTATTTATATAAATTTTTAATATTTTAAATTAAATTATTTCATAGTGAACTGCATTCGACTCGTATGTTATAACATAGTCCCCGAAGTAATTGAAACTTTATTGACTTCAAAGAGAAATGAGAAATTGTGTTTGTTGTATATAGATCCTACAAAACTTTCTTTCTAACGTTCTGTTCCTGATAACCTGACTACCGCAGTATCTTTTAAGCATTATTTTAGAATAAATTTTAATAACTTATATCATTCCTTGAAACAAAATAGTGAACGAACAAAGAGCTAGTATAGACGTGGACGTGAACGGTTAAAAAAATATATTTCACGTTAGGTAAAAGTCCTTCGTTTTTCAAGATATTATATCAGGTGGGATGGCGGTCAAACACTTATTTATTCTAAATAAAAAAGAAAAAAGTTAAAATATGAAATTGTAAATCGAAGAAATTGGAAAAATAACTACAAATTATTTTAAAGTCAAAATAATTTTGTATTCTCATAAACTATGTGCATGAAAACAGAATTATGTTATGTTCATATCTAAAACTCAAAGGTGATTGACTGATATACGCGAATGAAACCGCGGGGCACGGCTAGTTACTTATAATTATAAAAATATTTTAAAGTTAAACTGAAAATAATAAATGACTTCCAGAGACTTATTTTGTCGTTTGTAAAACTGAAGCAAAACGAAAGCTTGTCAGTAACCTATTCTAGAAATAGGGTAAAAGGTGAAGCCTTTATTCTATTTATGTTACGTATTTAAATAGAATCAGCTACTCGAGAAACCTAATAACCTAGCTGACTATCAAATTTGTAACATAAATCCGATTTAACAAGGGAAAATTGCTTGCAATTGTGTAACGAGATAATATGAAGCGAACACCAAATTGCTTGTTATACATGTTGCGCAGATACCTTAATGAATCAGATCAATATTGATTTAAAGCGGTACTTAAATAGCCAAGTATACTTCAGAACATATCGAAGGCTAATTTGCATCATCGTTAAAGAAAAAGAAAGAAAACATTTATTCATACCACACAAATAAAGATTGATAGTTATAATACAAAAAAGAAATAGGTGTGGGTCAAAAGAAATACGGTGCTCCTGAGTCAGTCACAGCGCTGATTTTCAGCAACTCCCAATGTCAACGTGACAGAGTGAAGAGCATGAAGTCGAGGCATAGAATAAAATGAAATGTCTGTATATATCAGATTTAGATTCTGGTTCATGTTAGACACAAAGCGGGCCGAATCATATACTGGTATACAACACGTTAAATGACTTTACTGCAGACAGGCTCTCGTTTTCCTAAGTATTGTCTGCTTCAATATATATCATATATTTAATTATTGTAGCGTATAAAGTATAAAAATTTATTATCTTTTAATATGCTTAAATATATTTAGCGAAAGGCAACATTAAAAGCGAAAATTAACTATCTTCAATTAAAAGCTAAGAAAAAGGTCACTTTAAAAATAGCTCAGTTTGCAATTAAGAAAGCCCTCAGCTTAAATAAAATTATTCCTAATGATTTAACAACTTAAATAAAACGGAATAATATGATCGCGTTTATTTCATTCCAGACGAGTAGACAAATTCGCAGAGATATTAATTAAGGTACTCAAACAGTCCTCGTTAAATTTAATCTTATCTGTTAAACCTCACGATATCGCTCAAGGTATTGAAGGGAGTTTGTATTCGTTAAGAATGTAAATAAACCTATTTATATTAATTTTAAAGACTATCTCTCAAATAGTTTAATGGAGTAAATAAATAGCATTTGAATAATTATTCGACAGACGTTACAAGGTTTTATGTTATCTCCTTCTGTCTGGACTCTTTACATTTATATTTATAGTATGGCTCTCCTATCCAATCATCTCCAGGGGTAACAAATTTTGGGGCATCGATTTTTTCGATGTTATCTCTACTAACACCTAAAATCCATGTTAGAATGGGTCTACCATGACTTTTTGGTCCGATCATTTATAACAATTTTTTTCTGATCTGGTCTCCGCAGGACGTGACCAAATCAGCGAAGGCGCGTCATCACGAGGTTTTATGTATTAAATATATTTTAATTCATGATGTTTTTTCAAGAATTATATTGTTCTCGAGTTCCGTCACGAGACAAGATAACGACAAATAATATGCTTAATCGTATAACAAGTCGATTTTAATAGGTACTTACTAAACAATCCTGCAACACCAAAATTGAAAACCATTTAATTTTATGAAAAATATTATGTATATCATTACGAGTGCGAACGCAAACAAAGGCTATTGTTTAATTATCTTTGCTTGCATACTTTGATATAAAATGAAAATTTCAGTAATTGAAAAAGGGGATACAAAAATCTAAATTATGCGGGCTACAGGAAGATACCCTTTTCCCTACAACAAATATGAATTTTACTTTGTTACTTTTTCATATTACAATTGACAATATATCAGAGAGGTGGACTAGAAAACAAACCCCCATTGGATTACGTGATTCCGAGTCTTATTGATTCAATCTAATCATATACGTTTACTCGTGTATACCTATCGATATAATATCTTAGCGTAGCGATATTAATGTTATTGATATTGATATTTCAAAGGATGTTCCTTGACAAATATTTTATTTGTTGTTCGAGTTATATAATAAAACATGTTATTCGATGATATAGTTACACAATATGAGTATCGGGTTCGTTATTTTGAATGTATGTAATCGATTTGTAATGAAAAGAAATGTATTTTTGTTGATGAACATTATTATTTCGGTTAAATTGTATGGAATATAACGATTCTTTTTTCTATTGTAGGTGCCATGAGGATCTTTATTTTTGACTAGTATATTTTTTTAAATTATATATCTTTTGTGGACCCCTGAAAATTGAAAGTTAAATTATAAAACATAAAATCACAGAAAAAGGGTAATCTCTCTCTTACTCAAGTTACATTTTTTATCCTACCCGCAAATAGGCTACAGGACTCAATTTCTGTTTGATGGTGTGGTAACTTGATTATCGAAAAATATAATGTAACACGCTCTGTTAACATTTTCTGAGCGTTTGGAACACTAATTGGTCCTGTCAATTCTATTGGCACGCTTTTAGGGCGTCAGTACCAATAACAGTGCGTGTTTATAAGTTAATAGATGTTTTATATTATTTACCCCGAATTTCAAATAGGGTACTTGTGTTTACTTATGAAAGGTACCTTATCACCTAATCCAGCTAATCACCTATCTGTCAACGAAATTTCATCAAGGACTTTTCAGTCGTTGCGGTGGGATTGCCACACAAACCACAAAACATGCAAACAATTAAACATTCAAACTTTCATATCCTACTAATATTTTAAATGCGAAAGGTTGTGTGGATGTATGTATATATGTATGTGTGTTTGTTTCACGCTAAAACTACCAAACAGATTATGATGAAACTTGGTATAATATAGGTATGATTCAGAATAACATATAGGCTACTTTAAATCCCGGAGTTGTCACGGAGTCAGAAGTGACGCGGGAGAAACCACGGGGCGCGGCTTGTTTATAATTAAGAATTAAAATAGTTATCAATACATATTTCATATAAAAATAGGCAGGACTAATGCAAAACAAAGTTCCAAACCACTTAAGGTATTTTTAAACTTCCTCAAAATTAGAAAAGAGCCCTAACGATCTTCATTTAAGACAGCAAGACCAAGTTATAAGTACACAGTCAAACATAACCCGTGGTTAAACACTTATATCATTAAAACTCCAAACAAAGTTTGAATTTCACATACGGGTGAACATTATGAAAGAAGGGAGTGCAAACAATTCCATACAATTGTAAGGTCAAATATCTCGGACCTGCAGGGCAAGCAAGGTTCCATGTAAAGAGCAACTAATTATTCAGTTTCTCTTTGAAAAGTAGGAGTCAACGTACTAAAAGATTGTATTCTTTGCTGCTTATAGTGAATGTGATTATGAAGTCGTTTCTATTGAGACAACTTTGAATACATTTTTGAATTAATACATATTTCTTTAGTTTTGAATATATGTTTTCTATACTAATATTATAAAGAGATTAGATTGCATGGCCGATTTGGATGAAAATTTGTACAGAGATTCTATAAAACCCCAGGAATGACGTAGGGTAGTTCTAACTCGAAAATCCTATGGGAACGGAATACCTATTATATATCTGATGCCTTTGCTATTTTACCCCGACGTGGAACTGTAGACCTGGCTTGTGAGTAGCGGGGCTAACTCTCGGATGATAGCTACCAGTGGTTCATTACGTCATATTTTGGAGGCGTTACTATTATTTTTTATGTTCCTATACGGTACTTCACTTGAATTTCTTCGAATTTCTAACGATTTCGATGAAATAATACGTTTACGTCATGTGCCAAAAAAATAAAAAAAAATCTAAATAAGACCTAATCTGATTAACCAACAGATTTGCGAGTGGATTCTGCCATTTATCAATGCAGTTCAGTGACATGCATTGTATTTTTTTCCATCTCATATTACTTTCATTGTCTTATCTTTCTCTATGTTTGGTATTTATTGATATTGCTTGTGTATGGAATAAACTTTCTTTCTTTCTTTCTTTCTTTCTAACAAAATCGCAATTCAGTTTGGAACAAAATAGTTTCTTTGTGTTCTAAGCCGTTTAATTCCTCAGTAACCACTTATGCTCTCCAAGTGTTACGATATTGACTGTAATTCGATACGCTGGAACCCAGTGGGGGCGTCACAAGTTTTTCTATATTAATGCGGTATTTTATATCAGACTAGCTAATCCACGCGGCTTCGCTGCCGTATCATAATTTTATATATATAGCCTATAAAATATAGGCTTTTTTACTCGTGGTTAATGTAACTTTCGAATGGTGAAAGAATTTTTAAAATCGGTTCAGTAGTTTTTCGACTATTCATTACAACCAAACAAACAAAGTTATCTTCTTTATAGACTATACTATTAGTGTAGATACATATTACGATATTTTAATGAACACATAAAGTCGTCCGCAAAAGATAGTTGAAAATATGAGAATCTTAATAATAAAAAGATTATCTTTAAATAAGCCGCTATACAATAAATAAATTCTTATCGCCAATTAAAACTAAATGATTTCTTTGTTGAAAAAAAATATTTTTTAAGAAAGGGTTAAGTCATTTAGTGTTAGTCTGTCTGGATTTAATAACAATTTAATCCAGATAATAATAAACTTTAAAATTATATAAAAATTAAAAAGCATATTATATATAAAATAATCTTTATTTATTTATATTTTTATTTATAACTCTTTATTGTGTAATAAATAATTTACATACTAATATTATACACAGTAACCTTATATATTATTACACAAAAGGCGACCTTATTGCTGTAGAGCAATCTCTTCCAGGCAACCTGATAGGAAAGGATATGTAAGACGAAAACGCGTAAGCGCCAAACCAAATATATTGAGAAAAAAAAATAGATAAAAATAATAAAAATAATACGACTATATATATATATATATATATATATGTAGTTTATTTGTTATTATTATTTATTTTATTTTATTTTCATCCATTTCCCTTCCCTTCTCAATATATTTATATATATAAAAATAAATACTAATAAACAAAAAGGTATAATAAAATATACTACATATAAATTATGCACAATATGATAGAATAATATAAGCAATCTAATAATGTAATAGCAACAAACAAAGAATAAGGAAAAATGTAGGCAGGGTCAAAGAGAAGACAGGAAATGGTTTTTAAGGAGAGCTTTAAAAGAAGGTTGTGATTTAGCACGTCGGATATTCTCAGGCAGAGCATTCCATAGTTGAATAGCACGGACAGTATACGAGGAGTTATAGAAATTGGAATGATGGATAGGTGTAGATAGGAGCAGAAGATTAGAGGAACGGAGGGAAAGAGTACTACAAGAGCTACGATATATAAATTGGTTCTTAAGGTAAATTGGGGTTTTGGGATCGAACAGCACATTGTATAAGAGATGAAGGATGTGAGTATCCCGGCGAAGACGGATAGGGAGCCAACTAAGTTTCTTCCGAAATTCTGACACGTGATCAAATTTACGTAAGCCGTAGATAAACCTAATGCAGAAATTTTGTAGCCGCTCAAGGGTGTCAAGTTGATACCCGCAAAGGTCAGGATAGCAGGAGTCGGCGTAATCAAGGAAGGGAAGCAAAAGGGATTGAGCCAACGCAATTTTAGTGGAAATCGGAAGGAAGTTTCGTAAGCGTCGTAAGGAGGATGCAGAAGCAAAAACCTTTTTCCGCACATCTTTAATTTGCTCTGACCAAGATAAGTTTCGGTCAAAATGCACGCCTAGATTTTTAACAGTATTACTTAATGGAATATGCAATAGAAAATAATCTTGTTAAAATAAACACAAAAAATACTAGTTTCTTTTGATCAAACCGTTTAATTTCCCGGTAATGGGCCAACTAATTCTCTGCAAGGGTTACCATATTGACTGGCGTAATTCAATAGCCGGGACCCGGTGGAGGCGTCACAATGATTCCTCGTATAAATGCAAATTGTAACCGCGATCCAACTCTATGCAGCCCTTTAGCAATTCATTTAATTTCATGAACTCGCCTGTACATGCCTAAGGAACATTATCGAGATAGAAGTTTTGATAAAAATTTAAAACAAACACTAGAAACGCAGTATTTTGATTATGTTTGCAACGTATAACCATATTTGCGTCTGATACTGCACTCATAAGCAATTTATTATTCTAAATCGACGTACTTTTGTAAAATTACCTATACTTTTATGTTTATTAACAATCACAAACATTTTATTACCTTGATGACTGGCAACGAACTCTCCTGTTTTGACCATAAATTGCTGTGTCAATGAAAACCAATAGTTATTTTGGAACATACCTTCATCACGCTACCCGACTTAAAAATTTTTGAATATCCCGTATATTTTACCAAATAAAGATTCGTCTAAATAAACGCTGTAATGTCTACGTTGAGTGGGCAGCCGTTTTGCATCACACACTATACAAAACATATATGTACTGTCAAAATATTTGTTTTATTATTATATATAGGTTTTCTATTGTTTTGTAACGTTGTGCGTGTTGTAAATGAAAGTATTTTCTTTCATTCTTTGGGCTTATTTAACAATATAAATAAAATATCAGCTTATTTATCTGAATTCACAATTAGTGGTAAACTATGAGGTTCGCCCTCACTGCTTTGAGCACTTCATTAGCAGGGTGAACTTGAAGCTAATTATGATATTGGTTACAAATTGCAATAAGGTTTACTGCATTATATTTTCCACGGCATATATTATATTATTTCATGGCTGATTATAAAACTACTAGCTGTTGTCCAGGGCTGCGCTCATATGAAATTGTTGTAATTGACCTATATGTCATTCTGATGAATAACCTATATTACTATTCCGTTTCATCCACATCCAATAAGCAGTATTTTCGTTAAATAGTAACAAAAATGTCCCCACATATTTCTCATTTACAAAAGTAGTAGACAGAAGGAACAAGACAGAAATTAAGTAGACTAGTTCTAGTTAATTTTTTAGTTAATTATGTATTATGCAGTGGCATAAAATAATTAATGAAATGAAAGTCAAGAAAAATAGCGTTCTTCTATACAAATTACAACCTGGTTCCACTTGCTTTTTAAGGCTTAATACATGAAATTATTTAAATAACCATAATTCATTTTTTCTTAGGTCCACAAAAGGTATTAATTACTGAAAACTTTAACAACAAGTCACCACAGAATATAAACGATATCATTTTACGTATTAATAAATTTGAAACAATTCTAATCAGCAGAAACGCCAATCAAATATCATTAATTATTATTTGTTGAAACTGAGACCCTTTCAATATTATATTATGTAAGTTTCGCTTTGTCATCACTATTGATGAGGTGAAAGATGGGTATTGATTTTATGCTCGTTAAAATAGAAGTTTCCAGAATTATTCGTATAAAGAGATTATAAACCTAAAATTTGTAGAAATGCTTTTACAATTTTACATAAGCCCTAAGGACTATATTTAAGAGGACTGTTATATTGGTAATAAATTCGATAAAACTAGTAACTTCTAGTTAACAAAGGTACTTAATGTAAATGTTGATTTGAAAGAGAAACGTTTTAGAATTATATTAACTTAGGCTTTAGAAATATTTTTGTCAAATTCTAATGCTATCTGATATTTTTGTATGAAAACTATCATAGTTTTACACAAACAAAAGAATAATTAATTGTAGTTCAACAGTAATATTTGACTTACACAGTAACAAGGCTTTATAGCAAATGTTCTTTATTATGACGAGGAGGAATGCTGAGCATCAAACGACTATGAAGCAACATTTTGTTGCAGATGTATCGTCAATTTCATATTCTATATATTTCCTACGGTATACCACGATGTAATATTGGTTCAATTTGTTTCAGAGCATGTTTTCAGGTGAAGCATGTTTAAAAGAAGCACACCCACAGTTGTCGCTTGCTTTGTGATTTTTCGTTAAAAATGTTTTCTTTTCTAACCTAAATTTATTTCATTTTATATATGAAAGCTACATTTAATTTTATCCATTTAATTATCCTAATATACAAATTAGATAATCTTTAAATACTAAAGCCTTAGTCGACTATATATTCAAACGGCTTACTAATATTTGAATAAAGTTTTCCTAAAAAATAGTTCATTGAACAGGCTTGTTAAATATTGTAGGATAGGTTAACAATGTGTAGTAATGAGTAATGGTCGAGCGTATAAAATTTACGACGTCGCTGTAAACTGACCCTCTTTATCATTGTTATTGTTTAATAAAATGCCATATCCTTAGCGAAACAATAAAGTTACATACTCTGATGGGATAAATCACACTGTTAACTAGTTATACCGTTATATAATTGAAAATACTTATCAATTACATCCCATCGAGAGGGATCGATCTGGCATCGCTTCATATGGTGCTTCAAAATAATATACTTGTACCATAGAAGTTGTCCGCCTTGTTTTCGTTTACCTTGATGTAAGGCAGTCAGAATATACGACCCGTTTGGCACAGTGGTTCAGTAATGGTCTATTGCGCATATACAGTTATCTAGTTTCCATAGTACAAGCTTTGCTTAGTTTGGGACTAGATGGCGTTGTGTTAAATGTCCAGGAATATTTATTTATTTATGTATTTATTTATATACGACGCAGGACATCTGTATTTCTGATATAGTCCAACAACTTGATGCCCATGATACAGATAATATCATGCGCCCATGATATCTCGAAGGCATCGCTGGTGGAAGCGCTATAATGCACCAGTATACATACCTATAGAAATTTTGATACGTTCAAACTTAGACGGTTATTTTAACATTTTGGTGATTAGAACAAAAGTCCATTAGTAGACAAGTCAATCATTTTGATTGTTTAATGATATACGTATATTTTATTAACAAATATAATTGAGTATAATGTGACTCTGCGACACTCACAGGTTTAAAGATACAGTTGCTTATAAGTATAATATATATATGCCTTACATCTATTTTTTTTTATATCAAAAAAATCTTAACAGTCTTGCTTACGCATGGAAAAAATTTTTAACAGTTCTTCAATCTATCTTCTATATTGTTATCAAAAAATATTTGCCTTTGTTGTGGGTGTTATTATTTGTTTTTAACTATTTTATATCGTGTTTCGAAAAATGAGATATAAATTTGCACCCTTTTAATATAACCTAGATGGAGACTGCGAATGATCGTGTTAAAACTTTTAATTTACATAATATTAAACAGAGATCCAGTGACCTAATATTTCAGCGAAGCATTGACACAGCTAAATAGACAGAAACCAACTTTGTTACAAACTAAAGTTCATGAAACTGTTTCCGTATATTAAGCAAAAAATACTGTTTGAATTTATAAGTGGCTCCTTTGCTAGGAAACTGCATGATTATTTTTTTATGCAAATTGAACATGGATTTTGTTTTTATTACACATTTTTGTCTGAATAGATTTTTTTACTCTGTTACCATACTATTGACGTGTGGCGTACATCTTCACTACATATTATAAAACATTTATTTGGTGTAAAAAGTAAATGAGAAAAAAATGTTATTGTGAGATTTCTATAAGAGATAGACATATACAATTGCAGTTTTCTGTAGACCTTTTCAATGTGTACAAATTTTAGTACATTATTTTGATAGACTGCGTGAATTTGCAATGTAAGGGGAAAAATTGATAATTAACGAACTTACATTAAAAACCACAAAAATTTCAAAAACAGTATTTCTCCACTATTTAATGGATGTTATAATATATATAAAAACCTTCCTCTTGAATCATTCTATCTAAAGATTGAAGCATACAAAGGGACATAGGGACCGAAAAGTGACTTTGTTTTATACTATGTAGTGATATCACTAATCTATATATTATTCAAAACCAAACATTTGTTGATTCAAAGTATGTATGCATTTTCCTGATGTCGCTCCTGCGTTACATGACCAGAGAAAGCAGGTTGTTCCTGTCCCCTGGGACAAATAGAGAGCGCATCTGTGTTTGCAAACACACTTGTGCACTATAATCTCTTGCAAAGTTAGGTGAATCCGTTGAGATTTGTCACTGACCGACCTAAATACGGTCTAAATTATATCAAGAACGAAATAAAGCAAAATCTTTTCTACATTTTCTTTACAAAGCTAATTTTAGAACTGTTTTCCCTTGTACAAAGAATATATATTAATTCATTTAATATTGCATACTACATTTCAAATCACTATCTCTGCTTTAGAAACTTGATATATCTATCTATTAAACAATTTGTAGGTGGTATAGTCATCGATTCACCGAACTCGAAAATATAACAAATGTATATAAATTTATCTTACATATGTATACAAATATCGCAATCTCACGAGTAGATGCAACAGATAAAACATGCACCGCTCGAGGCAGAACGTGAAATCAATATCGAGTATGAACATGATAATTCAGTTCAAAACACGATACGTTGACGTAGCTGAAACTATCACTGTAATGTTTGTTGTAGTCTGTGGAAAGCCTTTGACGTCATATTTGTTTTATACTCTATATTGCCTTTGGCGGGAAAAATGTTTGGTGAATTTGGTGAATTTTTACAACGGCTTTTTGTGTGTGTTTTTAAACGAAATATAAAAATAATATCTTGATACATCATATTATTACACATCGTTATTTAAATTAATGTAGTCCGTCACGTCAAAGCTTTTCTCGCGTCTCTCGAGTCTGCGGCACACTCCATCTGCTTTTCTTTCTTTAATGTAATCTGTGGATATGAAGTAGAATACAAATAAATTTTACTTTCTTATCATAATTCGACCTTATTAGATTTTAATGACAAAGAACATATATTATATTTTGATAACCTTTTTAACCTATCTATCGTTTTAAATATTTGACTCAAGATTTATGACAATATTGATGTAAAACAATATATGGCTCCAAAATCAATAGCTCCTTAAGAAAACCAGAAAAGACGTAAACCTTCTACAACAAAATTGACAAAATGACTTCAACGTAGAAAACTTAAATATTTTTCAAGTCGCAAAGAGGGAAATGTGGTAAATGCGTCGTCAACGCCGTTTCATGCTAGCTTTTGTACTGAGGAAAACGGGTGACACGAACTGACAGAAAGACTGACGTCGAAGTGACGTCATCAGGGTTCCTTACCTGTTCGGATTCAGAATGTTGTCAAGAGCCGTAACGCTCAATGAAAAAGTAAATGCATAATTCACTTTAAAAATACAACAGCCTTTTCATCTTCAAACCTTTCGTATTATTATATGGATAATTTACTTTAGGCATTAGTAATTTGTTTGATTTTAATATGTAAAAATAAAAAGATGTAACGTTTAAATGACGAAACTATTTCAAACCCATACCAAAATGCCAGTTAAATAAACAGCATTCAGAAACTTATTTTTAGATTAAGATTTTCTTCTTATAACAACAATTTTATTAGATTAACCAATTATAATAAATCGACTTAAAAATTATCGTTTTCGTAGAATCGTCCAACCAAGAGGGTCAAAGTAATAATATACCTTTGAGGATAAGAATTAACGAGTATTTATTTTCGGCATTCAAATCTTTGATCACAGAATGATTTAAATTTCATTTAAATATTTGTAACTGTTAAAATAACTAAAAGTTTTCAACTAAATATCTGACTTATTCAGTTCAACAAAAGGTCCTTTCGAATAAATTCAAAGTTGAAACAAATATTAATCTATCAGAAGCTTTAGAACTACTTGAGTCCTACTAAGACCTGAGGATAATAATTGGTAGATATTATTTTAATGTAACTGTATGAATTATTTATTAATTGAAGGTATCACATCAAAAAATAAGAAATAATTTAATGGAACGTGCTTCTGTGTTTTTTTTTTTGTTTAATCAACTTGATCGCTTATCAGACCGTGTCGTTTAAATTTAAAACAAAGGGATTTTGGTCACAAGTATCTCGTTATCTTAAATATGATTATTTTGTAATATGTCTATGTGATATATTGTATGACAAAAGATTGACTGCCTCGTTGGTCTAGTAATTGCATCTTTGACTAAGCCAAAAAGCTCGATCGAGAGAATATGGGCGTCCTATAATAATCATTAATTAAGGCTCATCGTATAGGTTATATAAGTAACAGCCTCAGAGTGAATTCTCCTAATTTGTGCCAAAGCTATGCTTGACAGTTGACACCTACTCACAATTACCGTGAACAATTTACAACGAATAGTTTTGAAAGTGGTGCCATACTTGGAACTGGGACTAATAATAATGTGTATATACTCCATATACACAACTTAAGCTATACAATAGACATACAACCTTTCCAGGTGATTAATGTTTTCAATAAACATTCCTTTCGTTAATCGTTAAATGTGCAACACAGTTACGATATACTCACCTACGTGTCGTAAACGTATGCGTTTTATTTTTTTTTATAAAGGCTTTTGTGTAGTTAAAGTTTTTAGAGTCGTAAATAGGTTTAATATTATAGCAAAAAAAATCTGTATTTAATTTTCTATATTACTTCCTTACACCTATAACAGTATGAATACAAATATTGATTGTATTTTGTGAGTTTCATCTTCACAGACTTTATCCCCTTTAACTAGAACAAACTGGAACTAAATTCCCGGAAAAAAGGTTACCAATGTTTGTTGCCCGGCCAAAGATAGACAAAACAAAACATATTTAACTACGAAAACCATGCTAAATCCGATTATGTTCCATTTGGGAGCAATTTAAAATGCAAAACATTTTAAAGAACTGAATACAACTTTAAATAAGTTCGTTCTATGAACATTTCTGTTACTTTCAGTTTAGTTTTTTTCATATACTTAGTAAATGCTTTGATAGCATATTTATATTTTATGTAAATTACACAGACCATTGATAAAAAGGACCTATTTCACTTGTGACACCTGAAAAAGAGTTATTATAACATCCTCATTTTCAAGATATAAAAATTCTTCAATAAATGTACTGTTATTCCTATCACGTAGGAAATTCTCGCAGGAACAATTTCGATTTTATAGGTTTTTATAGCGCGTAGTTAATCCCGATTCAGGAGACCTTATATCACGTGATTCGAAGGGATGAGTAGGCAGTAATTGTAACTATTAAAGCTCATGACTATTCTATTGTTTCGTTTAAGGTGCTTGTTAAGGGATAACGTTTTATTACAACTTTAATTTATTAGTAATATTATATAACTCAGATAGCAACGTTTGCTGAATGGTGTGTATGTAAAAAATAAACGACAATTCTTAATTTTCTGTATAATGTTTTATACACTTAAGTTCAATTAGGTGGAGGACCATCTAAAATGAATAATATTCAAAAAACAGTGATACTCTAGAAATCTTTTTCTATAGATCAAACGCTCCATAAATTACATGATCAACATTGCGAGACATCTTTTACGTTTAATCATGGATCAAGGAAGCAATCATGAATAATTAGAAGAAATTATGCACATATTTACTTTACTAATTATTTTAATCTTCGTATACGTGTATATGTATGTGACTGCCTCGTTGGTCTAGTGGTTGCATCTTTGACTACAGATCAAGGGGTCTCGGGTTCAAATCCCTGTTAGGGCCAAAGAAAATTGTATTTGGAATTTTATGACAAAGAAATCTCAGTAACAGCCCTGAGTCTGGAAGTTTGCGGTGTTGAAACACCCCTAAGCCACAGATAGCACGTAAAGCCGTCTGGTTATGATAAAAAGAAATAGGAGAGTGAGCATCTGTGTTCGCGCGTACACTTATTTACTACAAAATCTCCTGCGCAGCTGGCTAGTCTCTTATGAGATTGGCCACCATGGCCGATATCGGTCAGAGCTATTAGTTGTATACATACCTAAAAATAAAAACCATTCTATAACTAGTAACTACATAGTTCTAATCGTTCACGTCAGTTTGTTTTGAATCCAACAAATATCTATTACAATTTTAAATATTAAATTTATGCGTTATATATTAAATTATCGTATTATGTAGTTCTTGATACAGCCAGGCTTAAGTGTTGATTTCTCTGGAGATCTCTCGAGCAATACAAGTGCGTTTGCTAATGAATTAAGGCGAAATATGAAACGATATTGTACTACAGAATGTAAGACAATAAGATTATTTAGTTTACATAGAGTGATTGTATTTGATTTGAGATTTGAGGATGGATTTGAGACGCCTTCACTTATGTATTCTATATTTAGAACATGGGAAGTAATTTAGTGAGTATAAACAATTATATTGAGATAGAAATGATCATCATTAAATATTATGTGCAAAATAAAAAAAGTTTAACAAATATACTTTTTTATTTTTTTTATATTGTTACCTTTTGATGAAACCGGATCTTGATTTATTTGTAAAAAACATTCCAATAAATGTAACGTTTTCTTTACAAATAGTACAAAAAGTTAACTTAACAAAAATCTAAAGGGGTTTGGGTACTATGCCGATACGTAGTACCTAATATATATTATACGATTACTATGAGAGCTTAGTGGAAACTTTATTTTAATCTCCTGCAATTTTGTGGTCAGAGACCGTGCCACAAGTGACATTTAGTCCATGTTTATTGCTTAAGGATTTTATGTTTTAATACCTACATTTTACGACTATTTGCTACTATTACGTACAGCCTCCTCCCATCCGTAAGAAATGGCAATAATGAGAAAAGTTTCCTCTGAAATTTTGACAGGCTACGTAATATCTTCGCACGTTGAATACTCATAAAAAGGTTTTTGGACTTCTATTATTTCCCTGGTAATATTGCAGCCAAAATTTGGATAATTGCGAAATGTTATGCGAAAGTTTTTTGTTGGGATATAGAAACAAAATAAAAATATTGACGTCGACGTGTATGCCTTGTGCGCAAGTTGGGTTCCTTAAAAATTTATGTTGGCCAAAATACCTAACCCTAATGGTAGTCAATTATATTATTAAGGATGTCATAAATTAACATCACGTCCTCTACCTAGATCTCGTCTACTTTCTAGGCTGCAAATTGCGCGTCGAAATATTTAAGTTACTAAAAATAGTGTAAAAAGTATATCTTAAAATGCATTTCCACCAAGAAGTGAGAACACCAAGTTGATAGAATATCAATTACCTAGTAATTGCTCTGAACATGTTCCGGAGGATTTTTTAAGATTTTATATTGATGAGATCTTAGAAGATGTCGCATCGTAATGTTTAAAGAAAAAGAAGAACAACATAAGAGAAAAAAACAGTTCCCTCAAATATGATCACGAGGTTTGTCATACGCCTGAGAGTTTATGTTCAATAATACAACAAAGGCATAATGGAATGGAAATACCTTTACAAGTGACCTGGAAAACTTACCCTTTGCATATTATGCTTCATATGAGCGGCTTACCAAGGAGAAAATAAGCCGATTGATAGCAAACGTTTGTGATACTTTGCTACAATACACCTGTTTTTCCCCAAAACGAGATTTCCTATCATTAAAACGTATGTATAATTTCTTTCTTGCTGAAAGAACGTATTGTTTGGAACTATGATGAAAGGCAAAAACAAATAAACAAATAAATATTCTGGGACATTAAACTCTTCGCCATCTAGTCTCAAACTAAGCTAAGCTTATGCTAAAGGAACTTGACTGATAGACATTCTTATACATATACTTTTTTTGTAAATACAAAATAGATTACACAGTCAGTAGAAAATTACAATTTTCATCACATCTTAATTTTCTACTCGTGGAGATCGTACCCTCACCCTTCGGCGCAATAGACCATTTCCACAACCACTGCGCCAATCAGGTCGACATAAATTTACGTCTTTATTATGTGTTTGAAGCATGTTCCCCGGGAAAAATAATATAAACTTTAACAAAAGTTCGCTGTAACGTAAATGTAACGATAGAGATTTATGGCCATTTCTTATAAAAGTTTTCAAAACGTCTCTTGAAATAAGATCTGGAATCTTCTAAAACATTCTTTAGACCAACCCTCGCTTTGAAATTGTATGTCAATATATGCAACATCTGTCATGCATTTACGTTCAAAAATAAATGTGGATCTTGGAAGATACATTTCCAGTGAAGTATACAGATAATTAAAGGAGTAAACTGTACAGCTGCTTTTGACACGAGCTGTCCGCAAAATGCGAGTTATAGTGAGCTTATTTGCAACAAAATTAATATCCGTTCGACTAACCCTGATAAACTCGTGACTTGAGTTTTTGCCAAACGATAAGATCGAAAACTAAGGATATATTTCTCGGTTATCGGGTATTTCTTGTACGCTTTTTGAGTTCGAGTTGTACATCAGAGTCAAATATGACATTAGGTAAATTACCAATTTTCTAGTGTCCTACAAAAGTTTAGCGGGAATTAGTATTAACTGTGTTTTGTACAATAAATGCTCTACCTACATAAGTAGGTAAGAGCAAAAAAAAAAAGAAAATTTTAAAAAATTTTCTTCAATTTTCAATTTAAAAATAAGTTTAAATATATGCATATGGTTATTATCAAGATGTCCATCATTGACAGTTAGAAGTGTAGCGCCCTAAGGCTCAGTTATTTCTCATCTGAATGTAGTCGCTACTCTGTGCCAGCGAGGCGCCAGGCTTCCCCCGAAGCGACTGTCCGTCATTATTACCTTCTAAATTCACTAATATGATTTATATAGCATAAGTTAACAAGTGTTAAATGATTATTTATATAAATACACATATATAAACGCGCAATAGAAATGCAATGTATTAGTTGTAGCATTAATGGTTTTAAATAAATAAATTTTAATATTCATTATTTTTATGTAGATTTGAAGTTAAATAAACGCCTTGATGTTTTTTTTAAAACGTTCCCATGTTATAATGTGCAAGATAAGTACGTTTCTCACACTCGATGAATTGGAAAATAAAGACACATGTGATAAATGTCTTTCATTTAATTCGTAATACGCTTTTATTTTTGGGTGCGTTACCAACTCATATAGTATTTTTAAATTTATTTTTTTTTGTTACATCAGGCAAACGGGGCATGCGGTTAATTGTTATAGTTCTTAGTTTAAAAAATGTATAAAAATGTATTGCTAGAAATTAGCATATAATATAGCTCTATATTGAGATGCTTTATTTCTTTGACGAATTATGAGTCGATAGTGCTTCCTCGCCCACTTAATCCGATTAATCCAAAGTGAACAGTTACGACGCTAGTAAAATTTTGTTTCAGGTACGACGCATTTGCATATTAATAAGGATTGAACGGGATAAATACCTTACGCTGTTGTCATCATTATGCAAGGTACTAACGTTGTATGGTATGGTAATGCAGAAAAATGTTGATTTAAAGCAATATGATTTTGTTTTAAAACCCTACACTAATTTTCGGTACGGTACAGTGAATATCTTGCATGATATTCGTTGTGTATTACTTAGCAACTTTTTTACTAAAAAAAACATTATTGAAGTTAAACTTAGATTTTTCTGTATTCAAGTTACTCAAACAAAAATACATTTTATATCGTCAATCCGTATAGTTGGATTGAGGGAAAATATGTTCGTTCTTTACCATGCTCCATTTCATTTAGTATAACTAAACTAAAGTAAGGGTATAGTACCTATTGGTATTCTTCAATAATTAATAAAAATAGTATTTTAAAAAGTTACGTTCTATTATTATAATACTAAACTTGAGATAATCCTGAATTCTTGATCCTCATTGAAATCACAAAGTAAATAGTTGAAAGTTTCCATAATGAAATAAGTTTAATTACATTTTTATAACTAGGGAAATAGCAATCGACCAGGACCGTTAAAAAGACTGCTTTATAACTACGTGCAAATTACTTTTGCAAGTAACTCTTAGCAATTGCGATCATAAAAGTTTAATCATTTATTAAACTTGACGCCCGTTCAAAGGAAAACACAGATTAAGGTCGTATTTTATTTGCAACAAGACTGCCGCGCTTTTACGCCTGAATTTTCTTTTGATTTCCCGACCATAGATTCGTATAATAAGAACTTTTAGTATATATATTAGCAATATGTTAAGTTTCGTAATGTATTCAATTTAATAGCATTATAATTAAAATCAAAAGAATAAACTACTCACCTATTTTTAATCTCTTTCGTTTTAATATTTATCAGTAGTTGTTGCGCGCTGCTTTGCTCTCAAAGCATAGTGTTGTGTGTAGAATATAGCCTTCCTTAGTAAATGGTGATTTTTTTTAATCAGACCAGTAGTGCCTGAGATTATAAACTAATTGTTGAGCTTTATATTAACAGTATAGCAATATCTTCTATACATAGCTGAATGTCGACTAAGATGTCCAATATATTGTTCATATTAACACATAATGCTCGAATTGGCCTGAACGTAAGATCCACACAAGGCCTAATGATAGTGTAACATGATCGCATCTGTGATCTTGATTGCGTCTCAATGCTAGGACACAATGCCCTGTGATATGCTTCAATTGTATATACCGTTACTAATTAAAGCTTTTATCTGTGTTAATACCTTTTCTAATTAACTGATAATATTTTTAGGAAATTATAGGTATAATTGGTTAATAGATTTAAAGTACTTTGAACAATGTTAAACACGATTGTAACAATTTTTGATAACTGATTGTGAGGGGGTAAAATCAATTGTTTGATTTTTCCTCACAGAAATTTCAAGAGCATCGTTAGAAATAAGTCCATTGGCCCTGCACCCGATCTCTCTCCAAATGATTTAAGATATAAAAATTGCATCCAAACTCAAATTGCTACTATGAGAGTCTATGTCTCTATTTATTACAGATAATAATTTATACTAACCTAAAATGGTCACAGGTTTTTTCGTAAATTTCTTAACTTACATCAAAATAAACAATTTGTCAGTACTAAAATCATGAAATATGACCCATTCAGCTTTGATTATTCAACTTTTCGTGGGATACGAAGGAAAATTTGCTGATCGCAATAAAATTCTCGCGGCGTAAAAAATTGTAGCTCACTCCGCCAAATGAATGTAATAAGCGTAACCGTTATATGGTTATTTGTGTGGAAATCTGGAAAACAAAAAGGAATGATTGCGGAACGAGGCCGCCGGCCTGTTGCGTTATAAATGCTCCACATAATATCCCTATAAATAGCAGATGTTTTAATTTATATGCACACAATGGCGGTACTTTATATGAGTAGCGTTAGAGGTTCAAGTACTGATTAAATTTAACCTGCAACTTATAATGAAGCTTAAATGTGAGTGAGGCTTAATTTAAAAATATTGGTATCTGTTTATGGGCGACTAGCTTGCAATGGCTATATTGTTTATGAAAATCTATTATAGCTGAACACATGGAACATATTATTAGTAGGGGCAAGTTAGTGATATAATAGTATTCTATGCGATTCTGGTGATAAGTTAAATTGTTACAAATTATACCAAAAATATGAAATAACTTCATTCATTGATAACTCACATAACAAACTCACACAACAATGATTATGGTCATTCTATAATATGTCATAGAAGAAATTTAAACATATGCCATTTCGAGCTCAGAAATAAGGCACAGAACATATACGAATCTCTATGATACTAACCTTAGTGTGATGTTACAAAAATATTTTAGACAAAAATATGACCCATTTATTCAGCATACAAAAAGCAGGACAAACAAATATAAACGAGGACAAAATTTTAACATGCACATTTTGAAAGCGGTATGATGTGTATTGTGTACTGAATAGATTCTGGCCCAACACAAGTATCGTATTAACGCGACGCTTTTTTTCTGAAAAAGCGTAAAAAGGGTAACACGTGTATTCCACTTTTACAACGAAATTCACTCATTAAAATATATACCTAAACAATACACATAGAAAACAATTTTATAAAAATACTTATGTGTAAGGTTAGGCAGATTATGCTGTTGGAACACACATTAGGAAATACAACTTTGCTACGCGTTCAGACAACATGCTATGCGTAAAACTAATGCGTTTAACCACCACGTTGCGTTACGCTACGCGTAGAGCTTACATGCTACGCGGAGAAAAATTGCATGCTATGCGTAGAGGCTATGCGCTACATGGACAGACATCGCGCTACGCGTAGTCTTAACGCAACACGGAAGATCTTTCTAGGAGGAGACACCATTTCGTGTTGCGTATACGGCCAATGCACTACGCGGAAAGTCTCAGTGCTACGAAAAATAGACCTACGTTGCCCAATGTCCTTATTCCAACAGGCAAAGTGGCCGTTGTCTATGTATTTACTTTCCAATTAATAAAGATTATTATCTACCAATTACAGATTACTGAGCAATATCTTGAAAAACCAATCAGCTTGTGGAATCCGATTATGGAACGATCGATTTATGAAATAAGGTTACACAAATACAGCACGGTTAGCTTTAATTTCGTTTTCACTTGCGGACCCAGAAGGTAACTTTTTGAATTTTTTTTTATTGTTTTATTAGTTTTTAGTTTTTATGGAACATAATATTACCCACATGCTATATCGACTTTAGCTTTGCGTTGTTCTTTTTTGGGCGAAAAAATTAAGCATATCTTGCATAATTATATTTCAGCATATTTTTAAACTGGTTGTGTCCCGTGGTTTTACCCGCGTATATCTCCAGTCCCCGTGAGATTTTCGGCATAAAAGCTATCCTATGTCCTTTCTAGGGTACTCTTTCTCTGTACAAAATTTCAACCAAATCGCTTCTGTGCTCTAAGCGTGAAAAAGAGACAGACATACAAACAGAGTTACTTACTCATTTATAATATTAGTAAGAAGATAAGGATGTTTATTACAGTACATATTAAAATCAACACTGAAAACTATGTGAATTAAACCGGAATTGCGGTCTATCAAAATAATGACTACAAACATTGACATTATCCCTTTTACTTTTCCTGTCCGCTGCAGTCAATCCTATTTTAGCCGGTCCAAACCTCTGGCATACATTCCGCAAACAGCGCAAAGATCAATAAGTTATTTTGGTTATTCAATTTTCTCTGAGTTTCTATAGCCCGCCAACAATGCTTTTGACGTAGGACTAAATATACTTTTGCCGGCCAGCTCTCAGGGTTGATTGACTTTCAATAAAAGTTGAATACCAGAACTTTAATTAGAAAACTTTTGGCTTCCAAAACGGTTACTTGTTTGGATCGGATTGCTACTACTGTTATTATACACTGATATTAATATTAGCCACCATTACTTACAATAACAAGCCAGACTATGTAATATGCTAAATTTGTTTTTAATTGAATTTAATTCTTTAAGATAGCTATTTACATGAAGAGGCAAAAGAAGAGATATCAAAGGCGATAAATACATAGTAGACCCGTGACATATTATGTTATAGTGATCCAATTAAACTAAAAATTGGATATTTGTTGCTAAATTATATCTGTATTAAACAAAATAACATTAATTCGTATTATATGGTAACCTTTTTAGAGGCTATATCTACACTAACATTATAAAAAGGAAAACTTTGTTTGTTTTTTTGTAATGAATAGGCTCAGAAACTACTGGAACGAATTTTAAAAATTCTTTCACCATTCGAAAGCTACATTATCCACGAGTAACATAGGTTATATTTTTATCATTATGCTACGGGAGCGAACTCGCGTGGATCAGCTTGTTGACCAATAATTATCAAATACTACATAATTTGTGAGTTTTTCGGCGCGTTTTTGTACAAAAAAGTTTCATTCAAAACCAAATATAATTTTCTATGACCACGTAAATTCTAAGGTTTCTAAAAATATTTGACCGATTCGTATTTACCTTACGATATCTCAAAAAATCTTAAATCTAAATGCACTATGTACCGCTATATTTACTCACAAATTTTGAAATCTTAAAAATATGAAATTGTATGAATAATCCCGGCAACGAATACGAAGCAAATAGATAAGTATCTTCACCGTCGACCCATTTTATATTCAAACGAAAACTTACCTTGTATCCAATCAAGCAGCCATTCATGAAGAAAGGTGGTCTACGAATTGCATACATCAGAAATTATTTTCATTGACTCGGCCTCCACTCAAATGTACGTAACTAAATTAACGAGCCTTTTGATTTTCTGCTGCAAATACTGCTAGCTTTGCTTTAGCGTTCATTCCTCATAAAAACACAACATTTTCCAGTCGATATCAGCGTAAACACTATCATTTAAATTAACTGGTATGGGTTTGTGAATAAGGGTTTATTTAGGTAATTAGGAAATATACACTTGGACAGTTGAACACCGAAAGTCAATTTGATTAAATAGGGTTCTGATCGGTCAGACCCAAATTTAATAATTCATAGTTTTTAATCTGAAGGACGGAAGGTGGATGATTCAAATATTGTTGTTATTTCTGCTATTCTCGATTAAAGATGAAATATCAAAACCTTTCTCAATACTCTCGATATTTAAATATAAAATATTTGCAATCCTGGAACACGTTTCACGTGCGAGAAAAAAAAATAAACAATAAATATGCTTGACTCTAATGGCAATTACGAGGTCGCTTTTTTCTTCAGAAACTTTTCGCATTATTCTTATCTTAATCTGTATGGAAGTTCATTATGTAATTAAATGATTATTTATTTTTAGGATTAAGTAAAAACATTGTGTTTCATTGTGTGTACATTTTATCAATATTATTAACACCAACTTTGTTTTCAATAAAACCATACATTGTTTACGTATAGACAAACTTATTAAGCATTAAGTAATCAATTTAGCTAATTAATGTCTGGCATCAGCGTTGCTTCGGTAATGTTATCAATTAATTATCATTGCTTGCAATTAATCATAAACTAATGGCCTCCGAAACATATAGTATAGTACATTCTCATCTTTTTTACTTATTCTTTGAGATTTTATAATCATTTATAAAAATAATGTCATAATTAGCAGTTCAGTGCCAGTGAAACTTATAATGTAAGCAAGCAAAAATAGTTTATAAACAATACTATGCAAAATGTAGCCTAATTTACTCCTCCCTGATGCTGACTCTCTTGGCTCAGAGATCTACAACGAATATACTCTCAATGTATTGGATACAATACTCCAATAGAACATTTCAATAAGATAAAACAGATGTATTGTCTGCCCACGCCACATAATATACGAGACGTGCCTGCCACGTAATAAAATATTTTTACGATGAATTGCAGTTTTCTGACATTTATTGAATACTCTGAGCTTTACAGAAATAGTTATCGATAGTTGCACTGTCTCTTACATAGAAAGCTAAGTGTAAAAACCGTACTAAACAAGGTACTGATTCACAAATCCGATTCGGGTCGGAACGAAGATGTTTTCGTCGAAATTTGTATGAATCTTGTTCCAATTTTCGATACTTTCCGATCGGATTCGCATTTGCGAATGGGGCTACTTATAAGCACCGATTCAAAAAATACATCTTTAAAATTTATACAACATTCAACATTGAATACAATACTTTGGTAGCGCACAGCACTATTATAAAACTGATGTGTTGCTATATGTAGCAACACATCAGTTTTATAATAGAGTCTCGCATATGTGCGAGACCTACCACGTAATTTAAAAAAATCGGTGAATTGCAATTATCCAAAATATATTGAATACTAATATTTAGCGAAACGTTGCAGGGTCTCTTACATAGTACTTATATCATTCATGCGTATTGCTCCATAAAAATTCTACACAAAATGAATGAATTGAATTCAATAATCTGCAATTTGAACTGAAAGATAAAACAGATGTATTATCTATTGTTCATTATATACGAGACTTACCTGCCACGTAATAAAATATTTTTACGATGAATTGCAGTTTTCCAATATTTATTGAATACCCAAACTGAGCTTCACAGAAATAGTTAGCGATACATCGCAGTGTCTCTTACAGAGTAAGCTATGTGTGGGCGAGAAAGGGAATAAACTTTAACAGGAAGAAAATATCACTTTCGAATACACGTTTAACACAAAATTCTAAAGACGAAAATTGCTTTACAAAGTATTGGATGGATTAATTAAGGGGAGTAAATAGCTGGAATTTGACATAGATGTCTTTTTACCGACTTTCAAAAAAAAGGAGGAGGTTATCAATTCGACCGTATTCTTTTTATGTATGTTACAGCATATCTCGTTGCTGTTGGAAAGTTCTTTTTGCATTCGAAAGATTAGAGTTCCAGTGTGGTCCCATAGAAATTTGGTTCAAGTCTGAACATCCATGTGTAAGATATTCCACGGAACTCCTCGAAAATCAACGGAATAAGCTCTGCAGTTAATGGTTAATATACCAACTGAATTGCGACTAAATGATTTGATTGCCCTTTACAGGACACTAAAAAGGGATAAATACAAATTTTGCCAAAAAATAAAACCGACTTCCTCACTCTAAAAAGTGGAAAATAACTTTTATTTCATTTTTGTTGAAATCTATACAAAGTCGGTGCCTTAATCTGTTTACAATTTAACAAGATTTTGCACCGATTTACTTTATACTCGTCTTTATCATAGTTAATTATAAATATTAAGGAGATAGTTGCGCCTTCTGTTATTATACTGATGAAGACCTTAAAAGCAAAACAGCGTTAAACTATACTAGATTTTTCTTTTTTTTTACTAGATTCCTAAAAAAATATATTTTTAATTGTATTTGATCTTCACGTGACCTAATACTGAAGAAAAGTATTCAATAAGGCTCAAAACAATTGCCGTTTATGATTTGTAAACATGAAACAAAAAATCTTTAATTTCAAAAAGTACTTCGAAAAGTTTTTGATTTCATGCATAAACCTTGCACATACTATTTCAAAAGAAAACGCGTTCTGCATATTTATGCCGAGACAAGTAACGGAAATTTAATAAATACCACTTTCTTTTACTTTATCTTGTTAGGAAAATATTGTTTTTGTCGGGCCTGTAAAGTATCGGGATGAATAATAACAATCATTAGGAAAACACCGAGAAATTATTGTTGGAAGTTTTCTCTTACTTTTCTTTTCGATCAATTCGAGTAAATTGAACAAGACATATTTTTATTTGGGCTAAAGTTTACAAACGTTATTATGAAATTATATTTCCAATTTTTAAGCCTTTACCCACGCCTACACGCACATTTTGAAGATTAAAAAGTTCAAACCTTTTTGCCGTGTTTCTTTCAAATCTCTTGTTGATTCATTCATTTGTCTGTTTTAAGATATAACTACTTGGGTATTTTAAATAGCAGCGTATTATAATAACAATTAAAAAGTAAATAATTACTATGTATCAAAGCTGAAACATAATAACATTTTTTGAAAATACAAACAGTTATCTCAGAATAACTTAAAAATTATTTGAGTAAAATGCGTAATAAATCACATCGAGGAGCAAAAGCTATTTGTGAGGGTCTGAAAGCGTTTTATGTAAATAGCTTCGGGACAAACGTATCTCCAAGTAAATAAACATTACCTGCCGATAGGCTGTCAAGGTGGTGTACAATTTTGATATTAAAATCTAGGTTCTGTTATCTGTTAGTACTATATAAAATATCATATAAAATATCATCGGTCTTAAAACCATTTACATTTCTATTGCTATTGCGTACCTATTATGTGCCGTAAAAAAAAAAACAATATACAACCTTTACGCAACAGTTTATAAAATATTGATATAGTTATATTTGTAACGTTCACGCAAAATTACTATTCATTTATCAAACTCCATACGGGTGATATATGATAAATCCGTTTCAGTGATAAATTTTTCTTTTATGATCGAGACATTAGTTTCAGGACAGGAGGTCGAAGCCGCGATTTCTCTCTCTATATTCTAAAGCTATGCTCGCGCGGCTACGCTCCCGTAGCTTAATGTTAAATAGCCTAGCCTTCCCCGATTACTGATCTATCTGACACTACTATCCAAACTATTATTATAAGTCTGAATTTATTTTTGGGTGTTTGATTGTCCGTCTCTCAAAAAGGATCAACGGATTTGTTTAAAATATATTTTTATTTATTTATTTATTTATTTATTTATTCATTTAATTTTTTTGTATCGTTTGCTGTATAGTATACTGTTTGAAGTATATATTCGTTATGAGTTTGTTTTTTCAAGGCAAAAAGCCAATAAGAAGTATTTTAGTAAAGAAAAATACGATTATCATTTTTTTAGGTATCGACATCCAAGCCCTTACAGGGAAGGGGAACTGTGTTGCCGAATCTGATGCAAGCGAAACTGCGGGTAAAAGCTAGTAAGTTCATATAAACCAAACATGAATCACTATACCATAATAAATCTAAAATTAAAGATTGGCTTTCTAGACTAGATTACAGTGCTGTTGAAAATTTATTTAAATTTGAGTTGTAACCTATAAACAAATAAATGAACCTCCTCACGTACATACACACACACACACACACACATACACACACTACTCACACAAAAATAATTGCAATTTTATTTTTATTTTTATTATGTAATTGTTTAAATTTTAAATTGTTTATTGTCATCGGTACTTTAAACTTATAATGGGAAGGCACAGGCTCTTGAAACACAGTTTTTACTATATTAGGAGCCTGGGTCACAAATATTCTGTATCATTTCGATGAAAATAAAGATATTATTATTATTATTATTATTATTAATAAACCACTTTCTTTTCAATCTCTGTATTACTACTTTCAGTATGAATAATATTTACAAAATCAGCTAAAATACAAATTTATCGGCATAAGTAAGAATGCATGGGAGCAGCGCGCCAACCTTTAGCAAACACACATATTTATCACTAGGTGATCGCAGGGCTTTGCTCCCGTAATATGACCAAGTTTTGACGATCCACGATTTACGGTCTATGTAACTCTAATAGATTTTTTCAAATCAGACAGCCCTACTTATTCACAAATTTGATTCGTGTCGGAAGAAAGACGTTTCCGTCGAAATTTGTATGAATCTTATTCCGATTTCGATAGTTTCCGATAGCATTCACGTTTGTGAATAGAGGGCCAGAAGTTGATACAAACAAACCCTTTTACCATATAATATCAAATAATCAAATTGAGCAGTGATTTTAAGAATGGATTGCAATAAAGGTGAGTTTTATATGTTTCGATGGAAATTTAAAGAGTTCCGTTTGGAATCCGTTCTTAAAAGATTTAGGAGATATTCGCGAAATCGGAAACCATTTCGACGGATCATTTTCCAATAATCTTGGATTTCACGCTTCCAGATGCTATATTGGCGGTAAGATAGTATTTGTACAAATATGGAGCCATTTTATTTTTGTGATGTTTATCACTGCTGTTAGGTTAACTATTACTATCGGTAAAAAGAAGCATTCAAATCACTTAGTTCTAAAAATATTTTATACTCACAATAAACACTATATTTCCTACTAAAATATAATTGTTGTTTAATTCAGTTTTACTCATGAACCTATAATTTATATTTTTAAACGTTTATCGACATGTCTTCAAACATGAAATAATTATTATAACAAACACTTTTATTTGTTAAAAAGTTTATTAAAATATAAAACATAAAACAAAAAGT
>LQNK01001744.1:133224-147152 GCA_001586405.1 Phoebis sennae | reverse complement strand
TTTGAAAAATATTCAATGTACAGAAATGGTTCGGTTACTGTTTTATTATATGTATATAGATTTCACGTGTTGTGTACACCACTACCATTTCGCTATTGGATAGTTTTACCACAGGTAATATAATACAAGTGTTATTGCCATGAAAAAGAAACTCTTTTAGTTAGTTAGCCTTTCTCAGAAGCTTATGTTTAACGATGATAGCTTTTTAAAATAAAAAGGATTAA
This sequence comes from Phoebis sennae, assembly GCA_001586405.1. Lineage (NCBI taxonomy): Eukaryota > Metazoa > Arthropoda > Insecta > Lepidoptera > Pieridae > Phoebis > Phoebis sennae. The sequence continues at coordinate 146,928 of LQNK01001744.1, read as the reverse complement.
AATAGTAATGATAACTATGATAAAAAGAAAACATTTGAATTATGTAAAATACATAAACTAAACTCTAATAAGTACATAAACTACATATTATAACACAAAATATTATGTTACATACACTTTATACGACATAAATATTTAATTAGCGACGAAAGGGACGAATAAGAAAGAAAAAGACGCATATAGTTAGTATTACATTATTAGCACTATTAGTAAGTCATACGTAGTGAACTCGAAAATCGATAGGGAAATTCTGGTCCGACTTGAAAAGATATTTTTGTGTTAGATTGTCCATTGACTACATAACATTATGCTCCGGGAATAAAGCCGCACGGAATGACTTTTTTCTTTTATAATTTGATAATTGTGCACAAATATGAGATATTCGCATACCAAATACTCGTATTTAATATTGCAAGGGTGTAGTTACATAAGGTTCGTTTAACATTAACAAATAGTTCGCAATTTACACACAAAGTTCTGAAGTTCGCGATTATTGCGTGCTCGTGTGGTACAGCTGAATTGGGTTTTAAGTTTAAATAGATTCATGTAAATAGAGAGTTGCGTAAGCTTATCTTTTTAGTCAAAAATATCTTGTTTACTTGCTATAATTCGTGTCATTTACCAACTACACTAATATTATAAAGAGGAAAACTTTTTTTAGTTGTAATGAATAGGCTCAAAAATTACTGAATCGATTTTAAAAATTCTTTCACGATGCAATTAAGCTACTCTATCACGAGTAACATAGGCTATATATAACATTTATTTATTACAATGGTATGTATGGAATCATTTCATTGAATCTCAATAAAATGATCCAAATAAAAAAAACTACACGAGAGACATCCAAAAAAGGGTAGTGATTTAATTTATTACCAAACCTTAGCTTACAACAAAACAATCTAACATTGAAACACTAAAATGCGAATATATAGATAGACAGATAGATAGATAGATAAGAAATTGATTCAGGATAGAAGTACACAACACACAATTTAATATACGTGCCGAGTTCACCATAAGTAAGAGTCTGTAAGATGTAATTTTTGTAATAGTGTATGGGTCGTTGGATAATCTTATAAAATAAATAGGTTTAAAGACTTTATTGACTCATAAGAACAATTCGTTCACTTATAATGAGTTACATTTTATCTTAAAATAAATTATACATTTTATATCTCTAGTTTTAGGAAAGTAAATAATAAATTATTTAACGTATATATGGTTTCTATAAGTTTTTGTTATCTATATCAACTCATACTTGGCTAGTATATCGTCAGATTTTTACCGCAAAAAATACAGTACATTATATTCATAAGTCAATATAGGTTCTGAATCTTTTTTAATACCAAAATAAACCGAGAGTTTATACAATATATCGTGCAGAATAAACATTCGAATGGGGTTGATATTAAATTCCTCTTTTGTGCCAAATACATTACAAATAGCTGGGTATATTACTGTTGAATAATTTTGGCGGAGATTCTGTAAACTCTGACGTTCTTGCGAGATTGTATCTTCACTATGATTATAAAATTGTTCGCTCTAAATTAAATTTTTGAAGATTTTGCCCATGCTTTGGGTAACTTTATTTAATCTTAACTAGTTTGCGTGTGGTTATGTTCGCAAATATTTTTACCGTATTTCTTTACATCGCAAAATTCATATTGTAGTGATAGTATATCATTCAGATGTTTAAAATACTGTCAAGTTCCTTCCAATTATGTTAGTACCGTGTCTATCCATTTCTATATTTCTTTTTAATGTGCATCCTGAGTTTACTTGTAGTGTGTTTGTTCGTTTATTGTGTTGTTGTACTGTTTATAATTTGCCCATGTTTAATTGTAATACTCAATATTGTGATTATTACTATGTACATAATCGTCGGTAGACCAAATAAATAAATGAATAAAAAATTAAATTTTTTGCGTAAAAGAGTAACAAACAAGAATAGCAAATAACTAGGTATGTTAGGTTGATCTCCTGCCAGCGGGAGGTGAGTTCTAGTCTAGACAGATAATCGGGACACGTCATGGGGGGAGGTAAAGTAATGATCTCTATGTCTCTATATATTATGCGACGCACCAGGGAGTCACGACGCACAGTTTGAGAACCGCTGCAGTTTTACCATTATACTGGGTGTTTATAGATAAACACTACTTAGTAACATATAAATATGCAGCCTTGAAAAAGAAATATAAAGTAAGCGGAGTAGCAGGTTATATCATAATCCAGGGGTTCCCAAACATATTTTTATGTGAAATGATTAAATAAATACATAAATATTACATGATTATCGCTTGGGTGGCAACTTTGAATTTAAATTAAACCACAATCTATTAAAAGAAAAACAAAAGAAAACTTTATAAGAACACTAGCTGATCCGCGCGGCTTCGCTCCCGTAGCATAATGTTATAATTTTCCCCGTTTTTTTTCACATTTTCCATTATTTCTTCGCTCCTAATAATTGCAGCGTGATGTTATATAGCCTAAAGCCTTCCTCGATAAATGGTCTATTCAACACAAAAATAATTTTTCAATTCGAACCAGTAGTTTCTGAGATTAGCGCGTTCAAACAAACAAACAAACTCTTCAGCTTTATAATATTAGTATAGATTATGCTACGGGAGCGAAGCTACGCGACACAGCTAGTGTTTAATAAATGTGAAAACGGGTAACTTAGTTGTATAGGTTATCTATTTAATCTAGGTACTAGCTCAGTAAAGCGGTTTTAAACTTTCGGATTAGTTATGTCCTGGAAGTTTTGTCTCAAAACTTTGGTAAATGCTTTTCATTAGGTTTCGTACCTGTTGAATTTATTTGAAATACATTTCTCACATGTATAATATTTTATATGTGAGCTATCGTCTTCGGCTTCGCTCGCGTGGACTACAAAATTCTGTTTTTTGTGGAGATTCGCGCACAGTGAGAGGTTTTGGTCTACCCTATTTATGATTTCTGTGTAGCTTTAACAAAATGGAGTAACTTCTCCCGTTTTCTTCTTCTTCTCTTTCTTCCCCAATATTTCCCTTCACTGCTCTGCTCCTAATTATTGTAGCGTGATGAAAATTATACTTTAACCAGCTCAAGGGTATAAAAAATAATTGTAACATGATTCGTTAAAGACTGAGAGACAAAAATTTTTATGGTTGCATTTTGGCGTCAGTATCGATACCTGATTGCCCCCTGGTAGTTATTTTGGAAATAATATATTACATGTACAGAATTGACATCTCTAAAGATTTAGAAGTAAAGATATAGATGAAACGAAATTAAATACTGGCTGGTAAGAAACTATTTTTTCTGCTACAGCCAAACATAACATAAAGTAAAGGGAGCGATACTTTTTAAATTTGGAACATGAAATTCTATATTTTTTCAGCTTCAAATTGAATGAAAATATTGCAAGAGAAAGTTGCTGGTTAGTTAGAATAACGGTTTTTATTCTATATCGAAAAACTGGCATCGGTTATCGAACAAACGCGGGTTTTTTCAAGCCCTTATAGAGGTCAGGATATATTTTGAATTTGGAACATGAATAATGAAAATTGTTCCTTAGTCTACGGTCGAAAAGTTATTACAAAATATTTAATAAAAATATACTAGCTGGTTAGACATGCTTTCAATTCGCCGTATAAAAATGTATAAGTTGATCTTGATAAAAATGAAAAAGTGTGGAATGAATTCCCGGGTATTTAGTAAAATACCTATTCTTCCTGTTTTAAGTTACTTTAGGCTATTTTATGAAATGAAATGAAATCATTTATTTGCGTATAAAGATTTTTGTTAAGGATGGTAATATAATACAATAATATACAGCTACATAAAGTCAATTTAAATAAAAAATAGCTTGTTTCACCTGGGTACTAGCGCAATGCTTATTAACAACCCTATCATAATCATAATATGATAGTTGAGTAGATTAGCTATGTTATTGGGATATTCCTGACAAAGAAATCTTAGTAACAGCCCTGAGTCTGGATGTTGGCGATGTTGGAACACCCCCGTGCCTCGGAGAGCACGTAAAGCCGTCGGTCCTGCGCCTGATATCTTGCCGGTCGTGTCGGTCTGCCGTCCCATCGGGTTATGAGAATAAAGGAATAGAGAGAGCACCTGTGTTCGCGCGTACACTTGTGCACTATAATATCTCCTGCGCAGCTGGCAAGTCTCTGTTGAGATTAGCCACCATTGCCGAAATCAGTCAAGGGGAGCTATATACGCATAAAATGTTACTATGGTGGTAACCTAAAAAATGACTATTCATAAGTACTTTGTAAAAAGCTTACATGAATAAAATAATATTTTCTATTCTTTTCTATTCTATGATAATGCAATAAGTATTTTTCAAACGTAACAAAGTTTAAATACTTTTCCTTTAATAGCAATTGTGCTCGCTTTATTCATATTACTAGCTGTACCCGCGGCTTTGCTCACGTAGAATTCAGTTTATGTGACAGACGGCTTATGCTACAGGCCCGTATAGTGCATAAAAAGTATCTGACAACTTTCGCTAACCAAATAAAGTTGCTTACACTTTAATTTTATTATTTTCACTCTTTTAAAAATGATGTCGGTCGGACTTTACAGCACCACTTTTGTTTTCTACATCCTTGCCTGTACTTATCCAAACATGTCTTTGGAACAGGCAAAAAGCATCCAAATCGGTGTTCCAGTCAAATTAATCTAAGCGTAAAAAAGCTGGCAAGTGCGAACCGGACTCGCGCATGAAGGGTTCCTAGACAACAATATTTTTTTGGCCAACAAAACTTGTTTTTTTCGAAGTATTTGTATGAATGTAAATTATATACCCATGTGGCGACGGGTCAGAATACGTGTCGCCACCCCATTTCTACCCGTGGGTGTCATAAAAGGCGACAGACGGCAATTCTGTTACACAACATCTTCAGCAATAAAATAATAGGAGCCGAGCATTGCACGTTTGGGCCAAGCTCGTACCGATGTAATTACCACCCCCCAGCAGAAGACAGGCGTGAAGCGGTACTGCACTGTGTTTCGTAAGGTGAGCTGTAGGTGCCCTGCGGCCTGTATTCCCATCCCATTCCTCTCCCGTCCTGTTCTACACCCCTCCCAACTTCCTATCATTAATCCTCTCCTTATTTCCTCCCCTTCCTTAAAGCCGGCAAGGCATCTGCGACACTTTTATGTGGCAGATATTCATGGGCTGCGGTCAGTCACGTAACATCAGGTGAACCGCATGCCCCGTTTGCTTGTTATAACATAAAAAAGAAATATAAATATTTCAAAAACTGAAAGTATAATAAATTTTTGTTAAAAGATTTTATTATGATCATACATTTTCACCCTTGTAATTAAAGTTTAGCGGGAGGTTCCCCTCACAGACATCTTTGGAACAATTGATTTTGAAATAAAAGTGTTTACAGGAACCACAATGCCGATTTTCAGACCTATCTATAGACATATAGGTTTGGTGATTTTTTTGTAAGTACTAATTGGTACCTTGTATAGAGAGACCCCTCATATAACATTATACTAATAAACATTATTTTTTTTTGTATAAAAATCATGAAGCGAATAACAAAATATATTTTAAATTTGTTCAAAGTTTCAATTGTGTATACGTAATAGTTTTGGAATAATGTGGCTGTGACATACGGACTAACAGACGTACAGATGGCCGTTTGGATCCGCGAAATAATCATAAAGGATATAGAAATCCATGCTTCCTAACAAATTTTTGATTTTGGGTCTAATTAAATTAACAATAAACAAAATTGGAGGTATGGAGACTCATATATTAAAAGCGTGAGGGTGATTATGTACATTTTATTTAGCGTTATGTTTCACCTGTATCTATAACATTAATATACTTTCACGCTCTTGTGAACTGTGAGCCATCACATCTAAACGTGCTTCGTTGTATCGTTACAGAACTGACTGTACTTGGCATACAGTCAATGCCCATTCTGAGTTGGTTTCAGAGTCGCGAGAGAGACTGTGGTGTTGACGGTCTGTAGCTAACCGCCACTCGCGTTCTTCTTCAAATTCCTGGAATTAAGAAAATAAAGTTTATTAGTTGCCTATCTATTTACCAACGCGTAGCTAACATGGCACATGACAGTGATAAACGTAGATTCGTTGTGATTCTTGTATTGGTAGGTAATTGACATTGTCATACGGCTTGTGAAAACAAAATAAACTTATATGAGCAGTAATACACGTGCAATGTGTATTACTGACGTCACGTGTAATGACGCTGTGACGCTAACTAAGCGTTCATTGCATTGCATGAAAATCTCTGAATTAGGTGCCAGAGCGTGGCGCTCCCGGTCAGTAGACAGCCGGAGATCCGGCTCCTGCTCGTTTTCCTAACACATAATTCGCGTCACGTACAGTATAGATGTAATGAAAATTAATCCTGTCCACGTTTTTTTTATTATTACATAGCCCGCGCCAACGACGTGCCTATTAAATATAAAGCCAATCGTTCATTGTGTTGCTTGAAAATGTCTGAACAAAGAGACACAGCGTGGCGCTCCCAGTCGGTGGACAGCTGGAGATGATGCTCCTCCTCGTTTTTCTAAAATAAGCAGCAGTAAATGTAGGTAGCGCAGTATTTGTAAGAAGCATTTTGTAAAGAAAGAAAGCTGATACTTTAGTAGTAGTAGATGGCCAAAAGAAAGTACTTACCGTCGAGTGGACGTCCATCGTATGTACAATCCGCTGTGCGGTCACCCTGCGTTAATGTCTCCGACAGGCGAACACGGAATGTCGATCTCTTTGAGATCCCAACTGGCGTTGGCTTGCCGTTTCACCCGAAAGCGAAGCGGCCTACCTGGCTAGCGCTTGATTGAGTCTCTCAACGCGACCTTCTTCTGACTTCTGAGATCGTGAAAATTGTGAACTCAACGTGCCGCGAAACTTTCTTGAATGAAAAGATTTTTTCAGCGAATCATGGTAATTGGTAAACCGTATTCGTGATCCGTTAAAATGTCAATCACAATTCACAAATTGTTTGACATTCACACCGCAAATGACAGATTAATATTTAAAAAAAATACAAATATGGCCATTATTATTGCAATTTTTAGTAAGTAAAAGTAGGTTAATATGAATTTTCAAACTTATTTCGAGTTTATTTCCATCCCCCCTATTTCAGAGTTCAATTTTTGTAGCCTATAACCTGGCTGGGAATTTTCTCGACGGATTGGTAAAGTTTCCATCTAAATCCATCCAGCCGTTATCGCGTGATGCACCCGCAAATAAACAGACAAACAGATAAACATACAAAAATTCTAAAAATTGTTGGAACGTGTTCTGTGATCAATTGAAAGTATCCCCAGACGATTTTTTTTCGAATATCTCCAATGTACAGACTTTCGACCCTCTTTAGCTTTATTATATGTATAGATAGATGTATAGATAGATAGATGTCAAATGAAGCAAGCCAAGTATAAACTCTATATACGAGGATTTTACGCGACGATAAGTTCAGTATCGTTTTCATCAGATTATTTATCCTTACTTATTACTTGTAATATCTATACATATAATAAAACAGTAACCGAACCATTTCTGTACATTGAATATTTTTCAAAAAGAGTAATTGATATGCAACATGTATGTTCTATAGATACCAAAACCATGGTTAGAATTTTTTTTTTCTGTTTGTCTGTTTGTCTGTTTATCTGTTTGTCTGTTTGTCTGTTTGTCTGTTTGTCTGTTTATCTGTTTGTATGTGCGTCAATCACGTAATAACCACTGAACAGTTTTTGATAAAATTTCACATGCTGATAGATCAATATTAGGTGCAAATTATAGGCTACATTTTATTTGAAAAAAATAATTTTAGGGGTGTGTCTCCATACATGTAAACGGAGGGTAAAAAAATAAATTCACGAATACATCATTAAATTTGATGTCATAAGATAGGTCTTTAAAAATGAAATAAAGGTTTCTAAATGCGTTTTTTGCTAAATTAAATATTTTTTGAGATATATGCTTCTAAAGTCTTGAAAATGTCATAGCACGTGACAATGTGAGATTTTGGTTGACTTGCGGTCATATCTTTTTATACTCTTTACGTATAGATAAGGTAAAAACACTCAATAAATTCTCAAAATCCTTCAAAAAAATAACCAACTCTCCGCCCGCGGCTTCGCTCGCGTGTGCTACAATTTTCTGTATTTGGAAGAGGCGTGCGCACTGTGAGATTTTGGTGAAACCTATTTCCATAGAATATTATAAAAAGCACTATAGACATGCATATATAATTATAAGCGGTCCTGCGACCGTAGTTTTTCTAAACTTTTGTTGTGCGCCTCTAAACAATACAGAAATTAGTAGCCCACGCGTGCGAAGCCGCGGGCGGAAAGCTAGTATTAAATACGAAAGTAACTTTGTCTGTATGTCTGTCTCTTTTTACGCTTAAACCACTGAACCGATTTGCACGACTTTATCCACCTCTGCAATAATACACAACGTGACAGTACTAACACATAGGAATAACAAAAATGAAATTAACATTAAAATAAAAATTAGAACTTAAAGTGCATTCATATTTTTTTCAAAATCAGTTATTTTTTTATTTGAATAATAAAACGTATTCCCACATTTCAATTTCATTTGTACCAATATTTTAAAGGTTGTATGTTTGTAATGAATAGGTTTAAAAATTAACCGACCGATTTTAAAAATTATTGTACCATTCCAAAGCTACATTATGCACGAGTAACATAGGCTATATTTTATAGGTTATATATATTATGCAACGGGAGCGACGCCGCGCGGATCAGCTAGTGTACTATATAACTAAAACATACATTAACTGCTACCATTTGATATTACACTGCTGCAATTTCATTATTATAATTACAGCTCCCGTAATGAACTCTAATTGATATCGGGTGCTCGTATGAAGCCCTTCATTAATTGATACTCGGTGTAAATACAATGAAGATGTATTCATTATGAGCAGAGAACATTTAATTACGTCCCTGTTACATTTTAGCTATAAATTTAGCAATTTTGCTAGGTTTAATAATAGAGTAAAAGGCTTATATATATAATAAAATATTATCTCATGTTATATCATGTTTCACCGTCGTATATGGGATATATAGAAAAAAAACTATGTAATTCAATTTTTAGCTGCTATTAATTTACCAATTTTGCAAGGTTTAAGAATAGAGTAAAGTGCAAATATAAAGAATAAAATATTATGTCATGTTATATCATGTTTCACCCGCGTATATATCCCGTTCCCGTATGATTTTCGGGATAAAAACTATCCTATGTCATTCCTGGAGTTTCAAAGAATCTCTATACAAAATTTTATCCAAATCGGTCCTGTAGTTTTGAAGCCTGTTCAATATAAATAAACAAATTTCATCTTTATTATGTTAGCAGAGATAGTATTATGTTTTTACATGCATCATATCTGCTTTATTTCCCTTTACCTTACAAATTTTATTTGGTGTATATTAAAAGGTTACAGCAAGTCATTATTAAAACAGCTCCCGTAATGAAATCTAATTGTTATTGGGTACTCGTATGAAGCTTCATTAATTGATACTCCGTGTTAATAAATTGAAAACGTTTTATTAAAGACTCCATTAAATTACATTGTTTAATTTTAGTAGAAAACTCTTGCCATTTTATTACTATATTTATGAACTAGCTTTCCGCCCACGCGAGCGAAGCCGCGGGCGGAGAGTTTGTTATTTTTTGAAGAGTCTTAATAATTTATTGAGTGTTTTTAACGTCTTAATCTATACGTTAAGAGTATAAAAATACATGTCCACAACTCAACCAAAGTTTCACATTGGCACGTGGTGCGTGGTATATATTTTTACGACTTTAGGAGCGTATATCTCAAAAAATATTCACTTTAGCAAAAAACGCGTTTAGAAAGCTCCATTTCATTTTTAAAGACCCATCCAATGACACCTCATTTAATGATGTACTCGAATATTTATTTTTTTACCCTCCGTTTACATATATGGGAAGCCACCCCTAAAAATATTTTTTTTCAAACAAAATGTAGCCTATAAGTTACACCTAATCATGGTCTATCAACATATGAAATTTTATCAAAATCTGCCAAGTGGTTATTACGTGATTGACGAACATACAAACAGATAAACAGACAAACAGACAAACAGATAAACAGACAAACAGACAAACAGAAAAAAATAATTCTAACTATGGTTTTGGTATCTATAGAACATACATATTGCATACCAATTACTCTTTTTGAAAAATATTCAATGTACAGAAATGGTTCGGTTACTGTTTTATTATATGTATAGATTTTTTGAATGAGTGAAGAAATTACACATCCTACTAATTGCGAAAATTTGTCCTCAGATATAGGATAGGTCGGACAGGATTGTGAGGAGCGAGTCACAAACATACATACGGTATGTTTGTGACTCGCGTCAAAGAAATAATGAACCAATTTTGATGGAGTTTGACGTTATTATAGAAGATACTTCAAAATACCACATAGCATAAGATTAATAATGATCTTGGTAATTTGTCCATAATGTAACGATAACATTGCGAGCCAAGTCCCATGACTTAGCTCGCAATGATATAATCCTATTATACGTTAGTATGGAAGTTAGTAGCTTACGTCCATCCGATGGGACTGCAGACCGACACGACCGGAGAGGAATCAGGCGCAGGACCGACGGCTTTATGTGCTCTCCGACACACGGGGGTGCTCCAGCACCGCCAACTTCCAGACTTAGGGCTATTGAGACATTTTATTAGAAAAATCACTACAACATTTTTGGCCACACCCGGGAATTGAACCCGAAACAAAAGAGCTTTCAAAAAAGCCAATTTGGAAAAATAAAACCATTTGAATTTGAATTTGAATTTGACCCCTCGATCTGTAGTCAAAGATGTAACCACTAGACCAACGAGGCAGTCATATAATATAAATATTACACGGCTGCAACTTCATTATTATAATTACGGCCCCCGTAATGAAATCAAATTGAAGTTGGGAGCTCGTATGAAGCCCTTCATTAATTGATACTTCTCGTAAATACAACGAAGACGTATTATTTATGACTACCTACGTCTAATTATAAAGTTGTAATATTTTTGTGAAAAATATTGTAAATAATTAAATTAAAAAATATTTTTTCTCAATGATATCTCATATTTTGTTGTATTTCAATTAAAAAATAAGAAACATGAATTGGAAGAACCTATATAAACTTCAGTATTCAGTTGTTTGGCTGCGATAGGGTACCTTGTACTTGTACGCAAACTTGAAAATTATTATAAAATAGTTTGTGAATGTTTGGTTGTTTGTTTGTCAATCACGTGATTTTGATGATACTTAATTCAATAATTTTATTATTACACACTAGCTATGCCCCGCGGTTTCACCCACGTACCCCGTTCCTCTGGGATTTTATGGGATTGGTCAAAACCCTTTCTTAGCGGATGCCTACGTCATAACATCTACTGGCATGCCAAATTTCAGCCCGATACATCCAGTGGTTTGGGCTGTGCGTTGATAGATCACTATTTCAGTCAGTCAGTCACCTTTGACAATTATAAAAACAGACTTATATAATATCTTAGATATAATAAACGTTATATAAACGTTAAAATTCCACGATAAAATGAAATCTAAATATAATTTCAAAAACGTAACAACTTTACATTATATCTAATTTAATGTTTCATAGATTTTTCTTGCGGTAAAGAGGCTTTTAAGTATAATAATGCCTCGTTATTCTTCAAGAATACAATCTTTGTTAACGCACCTTCATAGAAAAAACTTTAATAAGACGAACAAATATGAATTTAAACCTCTTTACATTCTTTTATATAAAGACAAACACATTTTTATACTTTCAATTCCACTTTATTAACACTTTTTACAATAATGTCTTATTTATTTACACACGACCGGTTTCGTACATCATCGTCAGGTAGTCTTTTCTTTACATTCCGTTTTGCTTTTCTTAAGAAACTAGCTTCTGGCTGCGGTTTAGTTCGTAATTTCGGGGTCTATAGATCAATTAAAAGTGCCATGCTAGTCATCGTATTTTTATTTTTTCGTATCGTATTTATATATTATTACAGGTTCACTTGCTCCCGCACTAGGATGTCGTGATCCCTGTCACTTGAAAGCAAGTTTTTTCCAAAGTTGACAAAAATATTTAAAATTATATTTTAGTACATTACCTATATATATTTCTATGCAGTATTGAAAAAAATAGGGGATATAAAGGAAGCAGAGTGGAAGCTGATGGTGAAGATATAAATTGATATTTTAGAGGAATATAATATTATCCAAATTAAATATATAAAACTTTACCCCCTAAGATGCAAATAGAAATAGGTTACTAATATGTACTTTAATTTTTATGATATCAATTAATGACTTCATAGGAATTAATAATTACGATGAATAGAATATATAATGTTATATTAATGAAAAATATTTTTTATGCTAATATATCCTTAGCTCCTACTGCGCTTACTTTACATCCCTTAATTTTCATTTTCAAGACTGCATAGATAAAAACCCAGTATAGACGTGTTTAAACCCTATTAGTACATTCACAAACAAATTTTATTTATTAAAATATAAACCTCTGGTTATTAAACCGCCGAAGGTTTACATTCTACATACATTGTTCAGTAAATCAATTAGACGAATTCATTTTATCAATAGCTCATGAGCATTTATCATTATCAGATTTAACTTAACACAATGGAATGGAAATACTCATATAAAATAAACACAAAAGCCGATAATTAAAAATCGCTCAATTGAATATTTATAGAAGATTAACATCGCAGCTGCTAATAACATCATTCATCAAGCTGACAGATGGATTTCAGATATTATTTGAAATGTATTGGACCTTTCGCTGCGGATTCACGGTGCGGTTTTTAACCGCGCCGGCTGCGGGGGCGGCCGTTTTTATTTCTGAACTCAGGAGACTTTACGGTCTTTCAACCACTCTGGCACCGAAGTACGCTCGCAAACGTAGTGGGTGGCGGTCGAAAGATGCATTTTCAAAACGCGTCCGAACTGTTTATAACCGCGCACGCCACAGTCGTAAACCGTGCAGTAAAATTTGCCTTCAATTTTTACTAAATATGTGTTCTACGGGACTTGCTGCCCGAAACGGCCACTGCAAGACTGTACCAAAGAATTCTTATAACACTTCAGCACATAACTATAAATTTGCCACTATATAGTGTCAGCAGGTCGATTCTGTTAACATCACATATTCGAATTCACTTGCGAATCCGTGTTGAAATGTCAAATTCGTATTCTGTAACATTGTGAAAATCGACCATAGCGCCAACGAGGGACAGCGTAGAGTAGCTGAACTATTTATAAGTGAAAAATGAAATATTTGACAAATAACGGTATTCTGTAATAAGTTTTTGATTAATATTCGGAATCATACTTCGATTCCACACGTCAAATAATACGACAGGTATTTTTTGAGCGAAAATACAATTGAAAACTCAGAAATGTGGGTTTATTTAATTTTTATGCCATTTCTAGAGCAAGGATTGTTACAAAGTTTGGAAATGTACGTTCCTAAGTACAATAATGTTTCAAAATATCGAGTTTTTTAAATATTGCGAAGAAAATGTTGCGTGTAGAAGAGACCACTAAGAATTAAACACAAGTCCACAAGACTTACACATTGGAAATTATGGAAATTAATTAGC